>OY728126.1:1991719407-1991829994 GCA_963277665.1 Viscum album | reverse complement strand
ATCTAATTTGGTAGGATTAGTGACTTGATAACATGATGGTATCAAGTTTACAATTGGGAAAATGTTGGGGCATTGAATTCTGGTGGAAGGAATATGGGTTTGTGAATATCTATTGGTAGTTATTTGGAATGATATGATGTATGGTAATGAGTTTGTAAGTATTTTCATCATCATGGAATGATTATTAAGGGTGTTTTCCAATATAAAGTTGTATGGATTCCTCAATATTTTTTTCATCATAACATGAATTAAATTTAGGATGTGATTAGAAGGTGAAGTATAGATAGAATCACTATTCATTTAATACATAGAGAGGTAGGATTATGAATATGGGACATGAATATGGTAGTAGGTCCCTGGTCTATGTAGATATATATGGGGATTTTCCTCCCCTGGTCTCTGTATGAAAGGATTATAAAAGGCTCCCACCACCTCCCCCCCACCCCACCTTTACATCCCCCCACCCTCACCCCCCACCTGTATAGCCCCCCCCCCCACCCCCACCTCACCCCCCAGCAGACTCCCCCTTGCACATCTCCCCCCCGACCTACACACCCCCACCTGCACATCCCAACCCCACTGCACACCCACCCTCCCCACCTGCACACTGCACATCCCCCCCCCCCACCTGTACACCCCCACCTACACCCCCCCCCCCCCTCCCCCACCCACTGCACATCCACCCCCCCCCTCCCCCCACCTTCACACCCCCTCTCCCCCACCAATTGGACCCCCACCCCCACCTGCAACCCCCCCCCCCCTCCCACTTGTATAGCCCCTCACCCCCCACCCCCACCTTCACACCCCCTCTCCCCCACCAATTGGACCCCCACCCCCACCTGCAACCCCCCCTCCCACTTGTACAGCCCCTCACCCCCCACCCCCACCTACACAGCCCACCCCCCAACCTGCACACTCCCCTCCCCCCACCAACTTGCACCCCCCCCCCCACATACACCTCCCCCACACACACACACACTTTCACACCCCACCCACCCACTTGCACACCCCACCTCCCCTCACCCCCCCCCCACCCACATGCACCCCCCCCCCCCCACCTCATGCCCAACATACTCCCCCTCACTACACACCCTCACCTGCACATCCCCCTTCACCCACTGCACATCCCCCCCCACCACCTCACCTGAGCAGACTCTCCCTGCATAGCCCCCCCCCCCCGACAAGCCTACCCCCACCTGAACATCCCACCCCCCACCTACATAGCCCCCCCCCCCACCTCACCTTCACCTCCACAACCCCCCCCCCCCCACCGATGGGAGAAAATATAGAACCCCTACAACACTAATATTTTGTAACACTCCTAGATAAATTAGTTATGGAAGTGGTTCGAGAAGGAAAATTTATTGTCTATGTGTAGGATGAAGTATTTGGAACATGCCGTTTTCACATTCAACAACTATCGAAAACCCTAAATGATGAGAGATTACATCAGATGAGGAAATAAACTAAACTTGGTTTATAAAAATCAAAATAAATATAGGCATAAGATGTAACTTCAACTCACCAATTTGAAGTGGAAACAACTAGAATGTATCTTTAGAGGAGGAGGGGTCACCCGTTGGGAAGAGAGCACCGCTCTGGTAGGGAAAAAATCAGTCAATCGAATCTAGAAAGGGAAGTGGGGGATCGGGTTATTTGGGGAAAAACTTTCCCAATGGTTTTAAAAAACCATTTTGAAACGTCAACATATACCAACGGTTTTAAAAAACTGTTGGGAAACATCACTGTACCACAATATATCCCAACAGTTTAGATAAACCATTAGTAAAAATTCTTATAACCTAACAGTTTTCAGAAACTATTGGGAAAGACTACACTAAATCAATATATTCCAATTGTTTTCAAAAACTTTTGGAAAAAACTCTCTATCCTAATAGTTTAAGCAAATCGTTGGGAAAATGGAATTGGTATAACTATGAATTCCAGTAGTTTCACTTTTTTAGTTGTTTTAGGAAAATTGATTTTTGATTTGGCTTGTGAAATTGAGGATTTAAAAATCAAATTAAATTGATTAATTTTAAAATAGTTGATTAAAATGGTGACTAAGTGAGGTTTGGATATTCCTAGTGTAATTATATCATAGTTTTCTAATTTTTACCTATATTTTTGTGTTGTATGGTAAGAGAGATATTCTTCAATCGATTCTTCTCTCTCCCTTGGTCAGATAGTTATTAGTGAGAATATCTCTAACTAAAATCTTAGATTGGTCTACCCTCCTTACTATGTGTATACCATTGAATAAATCCCTCCTAATTAATTAGGGAAATACTCAATGGGATATTGTTTTCCCTAATAAACCAATAGTTTCTACTTAAAATTCTATACATGTGCTAACGATCATTGAGTACTCACCACCCAACCCTAATTTGTTCCATTATATACATATAAGAATTGGATGGGTAGAGATATGGATCATATACTAAGGAAATTGAAATTAATATATTTTATCCCTAATGTAATCTCATTTGGTATTGAAATATAAAAATTAATAATTGAAACTGGAAATAATAGAAAGAAAGGGTTTTTATTCAATTAACCATAAAAACTAGAGCATATAAAAAAAAGGTCCAACCTCTCCCATTTTGGTCACACAGAAGAACTACCCCTCCATGCATGAGGTAATCGAGTTTATGTGGGAGAAGGGAGGAATTGTAATAATTAAATAAAAGAAAATAAAATAAATAATGCAGGGAAAATAATGCAACAGCATGTTATCATCTAGAGATTCCCCTTACTGATCAATATCTTTTTCAATCCCCCTATCCTTCTATTTATAGTCATAGTTCACACCCTCAAGGAATCATAATTTCCCAATAAATGGGTCAAAATCATATTGGGCCATCAAGTGTCATAAAAAGGGGTCTGGGTATTAAATCTATCAAAACTAGGAATTTATAGGTCCTAGCTAGCACTTTTATATCATAAAAGGTGGTTTTATGGTGTAAAATCATTGAGGTGGAACCCAAAAGAATTTTTATGGACGGTTTTAATGTTTTTAATCGTTCAAAAAAGTGTCACAGTATGATGTATATGTGTCATATCGTGACGCATGGTTTCATTCTCCCGGTAAGTTTTTTTATGGATTAAAATTACCATCCATAAAATTCAATCACATTTACATTGTAAATTCCCTATTTACAATGTAAATTAATGTTTTCTAGTATGTTTGGGCCTATTTCATCTTGTTTCTTCACTTTGAATCCTTGGTGTTGGTCCTTCACCTATGGCATGTTGTCAAACATCATTTTCATCCTGAATTATTCACTGTTAATCGCATTTTCAATAAAACTCTATATCCTACCATAAAACATAAAAACCATTAAATATAAGCATTATTAACCAATTAATAAACATAAAAAATGCATTTTATATTAAAATAAAGAATCATAAAATGGTTCTGTAAATTAAAAAAGTGTACTTGGAGGCAACTTCATGTGTTTATCCAAAATTTTAACATGGAATAGTTTTAATATATAATTATAAATATTTTGACATAGCCTATACATTGTCAAATAAATGACACATGAAACACGTTTGAATAGTTTTGATTATATATTTAATTTTTATCCATGAAAAATAGGCCACACTGTCTGCAGAATACTACACAGCATGTACAATAGTACATGGCATCTATAATAGTACACGGCATGTACTGTCCTCTACCCATGTTCGAAGCACCTGCCTTGGGACCAGGCATGTTTCCTACCACGGATAAGTTTGATTTATGTGGCGTGCACTCAAGATAAATGGTACGTATCATTATAATTTCATGACCCATTGGTCCCCATGTCATGTATCTGATACACGACATTTTGGGACACCCCGTGTTCTCAACCGTGAGAAAACATGGACTACATTTCATGTATAGTGGTTACATGACATGTAGTTCTTCAAGTCATGTGACAATATGTCTGGATCTACATGTCAATTTTCTTTTTTCAGATCTTATATCTTATTACCTGGGATCTATACAACTTTATTGTGACATCTAGATGTGAAAAAAAATACACAGCACATATGTAGGCAATACATGCCTTGCACTCTGGTTTTTTCCAATAAAATCATTTGGAACCTCCATATGGTATTCTTCAAATGATTCTTCATTTTTAAATATTAATCATTTACTGGTTATGTTATAGATAATGAAGAAAGGTAAGAGGATATTATTTCAGATAATAAAATGAATTATTAAAGTAAAAGAAAACACAAAGGTATAAAACCAATCAATGAAAAATAAATAATTATAAATTAAACATGTGACCCCTAAAATACCACTTAAAGGTTTTGGATGTAATTCAAGTTTCCATTGATTGTATGGAAAACTCAATTTTTAGTATTTTTTACTTTTAATTTTTTCCTCACATGATTAAAACATCATGTCTAATGAAAAATGTATATTACTTGACTATATTAAAACATAGAAACCAGAAGAGAATGATCTTCACGTGTAATTTATAATTAATTTATGAGAAGATATGGATTTACCTCAGCTCATAATTCTCTCTTCATTGATGATATGGTTAAAAATATGTCATCATACCATAAATTTATTGTCGGATCCAAGTATAGAATCACTCTAGTGGTGATCCACACATGCACAGTCTATGAATGTCATTATATAAATGTATAGTTCTAGCATGGTAGATCCCAGTCACTTATGTTTTTCAAGGTTGGATCACAAAAAAATTCTTCTTAAAGGAGGAAGAAAACTTGAAGCTCTCTCGAAAGCATGAGTGAGAAATAATAGAGAGTACGCTCTAGATATATATATATCTCCATATGGCTTGAGAGTGTCTATCTCTATCTATTGTGCACACCAAAAGTAAGTTAAGAAAGTGTTATAATTACATATTTATTATAACAGGTTTAGGGTTGGAAAATAGCACACAAGCCCTTCTCTAACCTAATAATTTTTAGTTGACCCCATGTCCAATAATAATATTAATTGTTCAACATATGAAAAGAATTAATAATATAAATAATTATCATTTGTACAATTTAAAATTGGACCATTTAGCTCGGTCCACTTTCCTTTATCAACATTTTTCGATCCTTGAATAATGACTATTTAATAAATAAATGTCACTGTATTATTATACGACAAATATAATAAATATTTTATTCACAAAACTTGAAAATAAATATTTATTATTATTATTTAACTCACTTATTCCTTCAAATAACTTGTGATTAAATTATAGTGATCATCCAAACACAAATAAATATTATTTATTCTAACTTTTCAAATTCATTATTTGAATTTAACTTAAATTGTGGATACACTTAGTATGTGAATCTCTAGGCCTATTTCTTAGTGGAATTCGGCATAAAAGCCTAAATTTCAAGGTTGGAATCTAGAAACATTCTAAGGAACTCATAGATAAATAATTTAATGTTACAATAGAATTTAACACCCTATGAATTTTTATCAGGTAATATAATCCATTTATCATAATATATTGAATGAAGTAGGTTGCATGTTTGTTCCACCAACCTATATGCCCGATGTCTCTTTCCTTGACTTTCTAGAAATGAAATCACCCACTAAACACCATGGCCATAGATTTATCTATGCAATTACATTCTCATCAAAGGGATTGATAAATTACTGTTAAGTAATATAAGGGATAAATCCTTTCTCACATTATCCATTAATGAAATATCACTTATGATGTACCCAATATATCATACCTTTCCCTGAGCATATGTCATCACGGTTTTCATAAATGCATAAAATTTCATGAGTCATTATATCCATTAATGATAATATTAAAATATAAGGATCAATGAACACGTTCATATATTTGAAAATTTAATGACACATGGAAATGTGCATTTTCTATTGATGAGTATATTCTCATAACCACCAATATTGGATATTACCAAAGGAAAACGTCATGAGAAAGTGTCTAAATTTATTATGAGAATCTTACCCCCGATAGCCTATATTTTCCATGTCCCATTATAAAATATCATCCAACCATAGAATATAGATTCAATAACAATGTTGTGTCACCTCTAGGTTCTCATCATAATGGAGAACTAATTTTTCCTTTCAATGAAATATACATTCTTAGGACAATATCACATACAACAGTCATGAAAGGGAATAATAAAGATGTGATAAAAAAATTTATCAATAATTAAAACATGTAATAAATTAATAAGAAATTCAGTTATATAGTAGAAACTCTAACACTCCCTATATGAAAGAACATCCCAAACCAGATCTGGACACATCATAATAGATCATATAGCCTTTTCTTAACTCTGAAAACATGAGTATAGGAAATGATGTAAGCTAAATTATAATATCTTGAAAAAAAATCTAACACTCTTCACTCCATTAGAAAGGAACACGTTTCCTCAAAAAATCTATCATCAGAGAGGCAAGTCAAAAAAATCTTGAAAAAAGCATCAATAATACCATACTAAGCTGAGGAAATTCATATCTCAAAGACATTATTCAGTGATTTCCAAGAAAAAACAGCTACCTCATTTTTAGGATCTACCAAGACTCATCTTTAAAAAATGATATATCCAAATAAATGTTCCTCTTATATCCATAAATCACACTTTGAAAACTTATCATAAAGTAAATTTGACCACAAGATACCCAACACAATGCCCAAGTGTTGTTCATGATCATCCTCAATCCTAGAATACACCAGAATATCATCGATGAATACCACCATAAAGGAGTCAATATACCTATAAAATATCTGATTCATAAATTCCATAAACACTGTTGTTTCATTCATAATACCAAAGGGTGTAACCAAATATTCATAATGACCATAAAAAAACCAAAAATATGTCTTCAAAATATTCTCTTTTTGTACTTGAATTTGGTGATACCCTAATCATAAATCAATGTTTGAGAACCATTTGGATCCCCTCAATTGATCAAATAGATCTTAAATTCGTGTAAGAAGTTATTGATTCTTTATCATAACATGGTTTATATAATGATAATATGCAAAAATCTAGAGTTGTATTTAATTTCTTTATAAAAATAATTGGTGCTGACCATGGAGACATACTAGGTCAAATAAATCCTTTTTTTAAGTCTTCGAGTTGAACATTCAATTCTCTTAATTCTGTATGTTCTATCCTATAGAATTAAAGTAAAGTAGGACTATTACCTAGAAAGATATCAATCATAAATTCCATTTATCTATATAGTGGTAACCTGTAGAAATTTTTGGGGAATAAATTGGGAAATTGGTCCATGATTGTTGTAAAATATCTATGTTTAATTGCTTCGAAAGTTTCCAAAGTTATTGTTTCCAGAAAGTAATAGATAGTCCCAACCACCATTACCAAAGGTCCTTATATTATTTTATTTACAACCAAATATCCTTTAATAAGATGCTCAACACCATCTGAATATGTGAAACTAACATGTCTAGAAAAATAGTTGATGATGGCCTTAAAGTATGTCAACCAATCCATTCCCAAAATAGGTTCAAAGATGGCCATCTCAATAATAGAAAAATCCCAAAAAAATAGCCTCATCGAAAGTTATAAAACACGTTATGCACTTAAAGGATTAAAATTCTCATTATCCAATAAGTTTTTGAGGATTCAAGAAATGAAGCATCATTTTAACATGAAATCAATTATGATTCAAAATACGAACAGTAATAAAAGGGTGGGACATGCTAGTATCAAATAAAGATTGTATGAGAGTACACTTCAAGAGAATATTACCTCACATCATCAAAAGACCAGATTGATCCTCTGTGATCATCTTACCAACATCATAAAACATCTTTCTAGGTGTTCCCAATAATTATTTATTACTCTATTATGGTTTTAATGACTTATGAGGTTTTGGTGTGATATGAGATTCAATATGGGTCACACAATTCTGGGGGTAATTAATATTGAAACTTGATCGACCCATATGAACATAATAATTTTAGGACATGTAACAACCCAAGTACTTATAGGATAATTTGTTTTCATATTTATTAGTATTTTTGAATTAAATAGTTAAATTCATTGTGTTAAGTAATTCTTAAATTAAATAGTTTTATTAAAATATTTTCTTATATGGTTATATTTAAAATATTGATTTACAAATTATAGAATTTTAATTTGAAAAAAATAATTTCATTTTTGAATTCATAGTGTTGATATTATCTTTGTATGAATGTTTTAGGATTTTCTAAAAGAATTAAATTTTTTTTGAATAGTAAAAAATACAGTTTTCTTTATAAAATACAGTATTTTTTGTAATATTTTCAAGACATAATCACAATATAAAATTCATTAAACTTATGTAATGACTAAAATTATGATATTATAATATTAATATTATATAAAAATAATTCAGAACATGTATATTATAATTTATTTAATAATAAATATAAAAATCATTTTCAATATCGATGTAGTGCCTACGCGGCATTGAAAAAGTAAAATTTGGTGCTTTATAGACAATAATAAAGTGCTAAAAAGACTTTTCATGAAATTTTTAATAATTATTATTTATAAATTATGATTTTTACATATATTTTAAAATTTTAGAGTTATATAACAAGAATATTATCCAAATTTTTGTGCAATATTTGTGCAAGGTAAGAAAAGTCAAATTAACAAATTAATTAAGTTATCTTGACACGAATATGAGTTAATAATACATAATGAATGA
This sequence comes from Viscum album, assembly GCA_963277665.1. Lineage (NCBI taxonomy): Eukaryota > Viridiplantae > Streptophyta > Magnoliopsida > Santalales > Viscaceae > Viscum > Viscum album. The sequence continues at coordinate 1,991,821,314 of OY728126.1, read as the reverse complement.
GTAAAATATATTATATTCAAACTAATTAATTTATTTTGTTATAGTAATTTATTTTTAATTTTTCTATATGAAATAATTACCATTAATGTTTATGCAACACTGATTCAATATTTGTCCAAGTAGAAAATAAATAAATAAAATAATTTTAATTAAAATTATAAGAACCATTAAATGACCCAAAAAATTGACTAAATCTATTTGGATGAGTAATTTTTGACCATAATCATTTTTGTTTCTAAGTGAGGGTATTTTTTATCCATGTTTATTACATTAATTACCTCGTAGTATTTTACTTAAAAGAAAGTCAAACTGCTCACACTATGGTTTTTAATTAATATAACATTGTTAATATATGGTTTTCTATAAGATATGTTAAACCATAAAAATTATTTGGAAATATAAAATACTTATATTAATCATGGTAATTTATTTTTAATTTTTATAGAATAAATAAATACCTTAAATTCTTTAACAACGATGAACGATAATTATTAAATTAATGAAAAAATAAAATAAATGATATTTAAAATATTAAAATAAATATAATTTTTTATTTTATAGTTTATCCAGGAATTATATAGATAAATATTTCATTTTTAAAACAAAATAAAATATTTGGTTTGAATATTAGTCTTTTTTCATGTTTTTAATGTCATAGTAATGAATAGTATTAAATTTGACAATAACGATATTTCATTAATATAATATTTTATTAAATTATTTAAAAATCATAAAAATATTAAATAAGGTCAAAAGGGATAATATATGGTTTCAAATTTCATTCCATGTTCTTTATAGTTAATTTGGAAGTATTTTTACCTAGAATATACTTATTATATTTTAATATTTTAATAAATTCCTAAAGTTCCCCTCACCATAATTATAAAAGGGCACCTCTTGCTTCCCTTAATTTTATCACCTTGAGCCTTATAGATTGAGAAAACTCTTCCAAATTATCTTCTACAATTCCCTAGATTCATTCTAGAGGTTTTGGTCTCACCAAAATATCAATTCAAAGTTCCTTAAGGGACCCTTCAAGGATGTGATAATTAGGAGTTAACTTTCTAAAACCACTTCCCTTAATTTATTTTCTTCTTCTACCTTATCCTCACCTCATTAATACATCAAGGAATAATAAATATACTATAATTTTATTTTTATAATTGAATATATTCTATCCATTTATTTTCTCATTTTCTCTTATTCAATGAAACAAAATCATTGTCTAAATTATGGCGATTAACCATCTCCATGGATAATGAGTTTTCATTTTTTGATACCTCCTTCAAGTCTGGTCATAAAAATATTATTATGGTTAAATAAGATTTTAATAATTATATTATTACCTATTCCATGTTATTTAACTAATATATAGTAATGATATTAAATAAAATGAAATTAATTTGTGTTGGTCGGAAAAAAAACCACCATAATAAATTAAATAATTATCATTAAAGTTTTATCTAATGAATCATCCTCATGTAAGAAAGATAAATGATATATGGGACCATTTAAAATTATATAGGTTCAATAATACCATATAATTTCACCTCTATAGTACTATTACCATTTGAGAATAACATCCATAAATATACACAAGTTAACTAATAATGAAACCATGAAACAAACGCACCCGGAATGGCAAAATTGATCTTTATAACTCATCTAAATAGCCATGAAATAACTTAATAAAATTATAATAAATAAAATTTATGTGTAATAGATTATTAATTAAGTAATTAATGAATCTAATTTTATTATCCATGATGTAAAGTTCAAGTGTAGAACGCATTCAAATATAAGGTAAGGGGATTTCTTTTAAAAATACTCTTTAATGTCTCTTTTTACAAAATTCAAAAAAAAATATTTTTTTACTTATATGTAAAAGGATTATTTTCCCAATTTCATGAATCCTTAAGGTTTTGAAGTATCCTTTACAATATTAAATGGTTATTTTCAAATAAAATTTTTTCCTTTGTATGTGTGCAGTATTCTTTTAAAATAAGTGATTTTCCTCAAGGAATGTTTTCATGATGCAAGTATTCATGTTTAATTATTATTTTTTGGCTCTTGGGAATTGTTTATGATGATGTTTGGTTATGTTATAAACCAAATATAGGTGGTTCTGTGATATCTCTACAATGCATTGGGTATGTTCGAAGTCAAATGTAATGGTTATTTCAAGTGTAACTACAATAGTTATATCCAAATATAAACTTAAGGGTTATTTTATGGTAGTTATAAGGGTTACAAATCATATGGTAGTCATAAGGGTCATAATCATAAGTAAGTATGGTAATAAAATTATTCCCTGAGTTTCCTAAATTTTTTATTTATGCTTTATATGTTTTATGGAATTCAAAAAGTATGTGTTACTTTTAAGGGTGAGAAGTTTATATTTTTGAAAATGAATCCATGTGTTTATAAGTACTCATAAAATAATGGTTTATTTCCTTTTTTATATGTCCCTTACTGAGATTTTTATTCTCATCCCAAGTTTTAAAATGTTTTTCATAGGTTCTTAGGGTGCGTAAGATAAAATAATAATCCAAGATGAATATTGTGAAGATTTTTAATGAAAAGAAATCATGTTTTGTTTTAAATATTTTTTATTATGGAAAAAATAGATAATGTACAGATGTTTCCACTTGTAATGTATGGGTTTTATTTATAATATTATGTCCTAATTGTCTAAAATTATAAACCTAAAAGATCTTTGGGAATTAAATAAGGTGAATTCTAGTCTAAATTCTCTAGAATATGTAATATAAAAGGTTGGGTCCTTAAAGTTGGGATCAGAGAATGGTTTAGATATTTTTATAGGTTAGGATGATGTTAATATAATACCATAAATGATTTTTACTTTATGTTTAATTTTAAATGATATATAATTTTAATATTACCATGTTTTTTGTCTAAATTATGTTTTTTCATAACGGTTTCCACAGCAGAAACAGGAAATATGAAGTAGGAAGACACCAATAGGATGATATCTTTCTGAATCCAAAATCTAGAATGGTGATAATTGGAACCAATAAGTTTGTGATAGTAATGTATTATTTGAAACAAAACATAAATGGCAATGGAATCCATGAAAGATAATAGCTTGAGCTACCACAAAGAAACATGACGATAGTGGAACATTTTATGAGGCAACACCCTCATTCTTCCAGTGTATTTTCTAACTCAGTGGTAGTTTAAGGTTTGATTAAAGCCCTTGAAAATATATTTGATGTCATGGGGCGTTTAGATAATCATAAGGTTAGTCTTTATATTAATATTTTTGAATGTGAAGCTCACCAGTGGTGGTCAACGGTCAAGAATATCAGGGAAAGAGAAGAGATTAATGCCCTGTAATAGGATGAATTTAATAATATTTTTCTTGAAAAATATTTTCCTAAGGTGGTTAAACTTAGGATGGAAAAGTAAATCCTAGAATTGAAAGAAAAGTAGTAAGATTCAGTGGTTGTGTATGAAGAAAAATTCACTTGATTAGCAAGGTATACTCTAAATCTTATTTGGTATCTTGATAATAAAATAAATCATTTTTCATCAGGATTGAAGCCAAGATATCAAAGGGAATTGGCTTCCCATGAATTAAAACATTATGAGAAACCTGTTCATTGTGTTGAGAGGGTAGAAATAGAGTTTTTTTATGATCATGTGTACTTTTACAGCAAGAAGAATTAAATTTTCTGATGTTAGTAAATGGGTAAGAATCAATCAAAGAAATTTGAAGGTAATAAAATCTAGTTTATAGATTGGGGAAAGTGTTGTAAAAATTACCCTAGGGAATGCCTTAAAAAATATGGGAAGTTCTTACAATGTGGTAAGTTTGGAAATGTGGCCCAGGATTGAAATCAAAAATATCTTAGTGTTGGTAGGTTCAATTCAGATAAGAAAACTATAAAGTGATTTAAATGTGGTGATATGAGGAATTATGCACAAACCTACCCAAAGAAGCATTTGAATGATGGGAATGAACTATTCTATAAGCAAAAAGGTGTGCTGAAATCATTTACAACTACTTCAAAAAAATTTGGTACATCCAATGAAGTGGTACCAGGTACATTGTTTGTTTACTCAAATTATGCTAATGTCTTGTTTGATATAGGGTCAATACATTCCTTCATTTTTAATTATTTTTCTAGTAAATTGGAAATTTCACCCCAATAAATAGAACCAGAACTTATGGTAAAAAACAAGGGGAAAATATTAAGGCAAAAAGGAATTATAAGAATATTCTTATTATCTGTGGAAAGACATTACCTACAAAACTTTTTTCCCTGGTAGAGTTTGATGTTATTCTGGGTATGGATTGGATTTAAGTTTACCATAATAAGATAGACTATATATCTAAATTAATTGTTTTTGAGAAAGAGATTTAGTTTTCATAAAATAATGAACCCATACCATTGATAACATATCAAGAAGCTGAGAAATTGTTAAAATATAGAAATAAAATTTATCTTACACATATTTTTGAAAATAATGGAACTGTTCAAATTAATGATGTGCTAGTGGTAAATGAAAACCTGGATGCTTTTATCGATGAGTTTCTCGGTGTTATACCTAATCAGGAATTTGAATTTACTATTGACTTAGTTCCTAATGTTAATCTAATTTCAAAAACCCCTTATCAAATGGCTCAACTAGAACTTCGAGAATTTAAAAATCAGTTGCAAGAGTTAATTGATAAAGGTTTCATTAATTCTAGAACTTCATCATGGGGTTATCCTTTTTTGTTAAAAAAAAGATGGTTCCATGAGGCTTTTCATTTATTATAGATATTTAAATAACATTACTATTAATAATAAGTATTTTTTTCCTCATATGGATGAATTCTTTGATTAGCTCCAGGTATTTAAGTATTTTTTAAAGATTGACTTGAATTTCAGGTACCGTCAACTAAAGGTGAATGAGGATAAAATTCCTAAATCATAATTCCATACTCGATATGGAAATTATGAGTTTCTTGTAAATCCATTTGGTTTTACAAATTCCCCAACTATATTTATGGATCTTATGAATAGAATATTCTATGAATATTTGGATAAGTTTGTGGTTTATTTTATTGATGATATTTTGGTTTTTTTCAAAAAGTTATCAGGATCATGAAAAACATCTAAGGATTTTTCTACAAACCCACAAAGAAAATAAGTTATATGGAAAATTTAGAAAATGTGATTTTTAGTTATAATAGATTTCTTTACTTGGGTACATTGTCAAAAAATATGGCATGTCATTTTATCCCACCAAAAAAAAAGTGGATAATGAATGGCCAAGATTAATATATTTTATTGAGATTTGAAGTTTTCTTGGATTCGTAGTATATTATGGGTGGTTTTTTGAAAACTTTTCATGGTTTTTTATCCCACTAAATAAGTTAACTCTAAAAGGAGTTAAATTTATCTAGAAAAAATATTTTGATGATTATTTTCAAGAATTAAAAATAAGATTGGTGAGTACTCTAGTTTTGTACTTTTCCTTGAGAAATGGTGATTTTTTCATCTAAAGTAATGCTTCGTTAAAGTAAAATGGTTTTGTTCTGATGTAAAATGATTAAGTAATTAGTTATGCTTCAAGACAACTAAAACCTCATGAGTTAAATTATCCTATACAAGATTTGGAATTAGTTTTTATGGTTTTTTCTTTAAAAATATAGATGAATAATTTATATGGATCCAATTGTGAAATATATACTAATCATAAAATTTTAAATTATATTTTATTCAGAAGGAATTGGACATGTGGTAGAGAATATGGCTGGAACTAATAAAGGATTTTTATTTCATGATCAACTATCATCCAAGAAAAGAAAACAAAGTGGCGTATTCATTGAGTTAAAAACACCATGAATCATTAACCATGTTATGTGTAGAACATGACCCTTTAATTGATGATTTGATGAATTTTTTCCTGGAAGTTATGGGTGTAGGAAGTTACTCTTTTTTGTTTTAGGTGTCAGTGAAATCATCGCTATCAGAAAGAATTAATCAAGCTCAGAAAGAATATTGTGAGTTATATAAAATGGTAAAATTGGTTAAGAAGGGTAAGTTTATGAAATTTAATTTTACTAAAGATTTTGTATTGAGATTTGGAAAGAGATTATGTGTGCCTTTTTATTCCTAACTGAAGAAAGAATTGTTAAGTGAAGCTCATAACTCTATTTTTTCATTCATCCTGGTAGTACTAAGATGTACATTGATATTTGGGAGTATTATTGGTGAGATGTAAAGAAAAGATATATTGATAAATTCAACATGAAATGATTAAATTGTAAATGAGTTAAATCATAATGAAAATTATTGAAGGTGGTGCTTCATCCTTTACTAGTTCCAGAGTGGAAATGAGAAAATATATCCATGGATTTCGTGGTGGGACTACCAAATAATTCTTGTGGTAAAAATGCAATTTAGTTTATTGTTGGTTGACTAACTAAATCTACACATTTCATTATTATTCAAGATACTATGTCTTTAGATAAAATTTATTTATTGAATATTAATTATATAGTCATGTTACATGGAGTTCCTATCTCCATTTTATCTGACCATGATCTCAGGTTCACTACTAACTTTTAGAAAGGCCTTCAAAATTCATTGGTAACTGAATTAAATTTCAATATAGCCTTTTATACTCAGTCTGATGGATAGTAATAATGAATAATTCAGACCTTATAATACATGATATATGCTTGTTCAATAGATTACTATGGAATTTGGGATCAACATATTTCTTTAGTTGATATTTTTTATAATAATACTTTTCATTCCAGTATGCAGATGGCGCCTTTTTAGGAATTATATAGAAAGTGGTGTCGAACTATATCATTTTGGGATGAAGTGTATGAAAAGAAGTTAATGGGACCATAACTCATAGAAAAATGGCTGATAAGGTGAAAATTATTCAACAGCATATGAGGTAAAATCATAAAATGCAGAAAATCTAAACAAATAATATTAGGAAAGACCATTTTTTCGAGGTAGGTGAACATGTTATTCTTAAAATATCTCCTTGGAAAAGTGTTATGAATTTTGGTAAGAATGGAAATTTAATTCTATGGTTCAATAGACCATATGAAATCCTATAGAAAGTTGGACCAGTTTTCTACTGAGTAGCCTTTCCTTTGAGATTATCCCAGGTACACAATGTTTTTCATGTCTCGATGTTAAGAAAGTATATACTAGATTCATCTCATATTTTGAACCATAAGGTAGTTTAGTTGAAAGATAACCTTTCATATGAGGAAAATCCTATTCATATTATAGATCATAGAGATCAAGTATTATGGAACAAGGTAATTCATATGTTAATGTTTTATGGAGAAATCATATGGTTGAAGAAGCAACATGAGAATCTAAAAATACTATGAGGGAAAGGTATCTGCATTTTTTTAATAAGTGCATAAATTAAAAGGATGAAATTTGAAAAATGGGGTTTAATGTAACAACTCTGTTACTAACAAAATAATTTCTTTTCATATTTATTAGTATTCTTGAATTAAATAGTTAAATTATGTTAAGTAATTCTTAAAATTAATAATTTTATTAAACTACTTTCTTATATGTTTATATTCAAAAGATTGATTTTCAAATTATAGAATTTTAATTTGACAAAAGTAATTTAATTTTTGAATTCAGCATATCGAAATTATCTTGGTATGACTTCTTGATAATTTTCAAGAAAAATTAGTTTTTCGTAAATAGTAAAAAATATTATTTTATTTATAAAATACAGTATTTTTTATGATATCATGAAACCATAATTATGATATAAAATTTATTAAACTTATATAATTACTAAAAGTATGATATTATAATATAAATATTGTACAAAAATAATTCATAACATGTAAATTATAATTTATTTCATGATAAATATAAAAAACATTTTCAATACCAAAGCAGTGCCCACGCAGCATTGAAAACTGTCAAATTTGGTCCCTTATAGATAATAATTGAGTAATAAAAAGTATTTTCATGAAATTTTTAATAATTATTATGTATAAATGATTATATTTAATTATATTTTTTAATTTTATAGTTGTTAAAAATAAATATTATCTGAATGCTTTTGCAATGCTTGTGTAAGGAAAAAAAAGTTAAATTGACAAATTAAATAAGTTTTATTGACATGGATATGATTAAATAAACATAATGAACGAATATAAGATATTATTATGAAAATAATTTATTTATTTTTATTACAATAATTTATTTTTAATTTTTATGTATGAAATAATTACCTTTAATGCTTACACAACACCGACGTAGTTCTTGTGCAAGTAGAAGAAAAATCAATAAAATGATCCTAGTTAAAATTATAAGAACCATTAAATGACCCAAAAATTTTGCTAAATCTATCTGGATGAGTATTTTTCGACTATAATCATCCTTGGTTCAAATTTAGGATGTTTTGGATACACTTAATTGATATTAAGTCCCTTATAGTATTTTATTTAAAAGAAAGTCAACTCATTCACACTATGGTTTTTAATTGGTATAGCATTTTTAATATATGGTTTTTTAGAAGATATGTTTGACCATACATAGTATTTTTAAATATAAAATATTTATATTAATCATGGTAATTTATTTTTAATTTTTTTGGAAGAAATAAATACCTTAAATGCTTACACAATGATGATGCAGTAATTATTAAATTAATGGAAAAATTGAATGAATGATATTAAAAATATTAACATAAATATAATTTGATATTTTCAAGGTGATACACTAATTATATAGATAAATATGAAGTGTATATTATATAATAAAATAGTTGGTTTGAATATTACTCTTTGTTTATGTTTTTGAAGTCATAGTAATGAATAGTATTAAATTTTAAAATAATGATATTTCATGAATATAATATTTTATTAAATTATTTAAAAATAATAAAAATATTAAATAAGGCCAAATAGGATAATATAAGGTTTAAAATATCATCCCCTATTATTTATAGTACATTTGAAAGTTTTCTCTCCTAGAATAGCCTTATTATATTTTAATATTTTAATAAATTCCTAAAGTAACGCTCACCTCAATTATAAAATGGTTCCCCTTCCTTTACTTAATTTCATCAACTTGGGACTTCTATCTCGACAAAACTCTACCAAATTCACTTCTACACTTCTCCATACACATTATAGAGTTTGTTGTCTCATTAAAATACTAATTCCAAGTTTCTTAAGGGATCCTTTGAGGAGGTGATATTCAAGAGGTAACTTTCTTAAACCACTTCTATTAATTTCTTACCTTCCTCAACATTATCCTCATATCATTCATCCATAAAGGAATAATAAATACAGTATCATGTATATAATGGAATGATATATTACTAATGTATTATCTTATATCCATTTTTTCTCATTTTCTCTTATTCAATGACACAAAACCATTATCCAGATTATGGATATTAACCATCTCTGTCATGAGAGTTACAATAATAAGTATGTATGGTAAGAAAATTATTCCCTAAGTTATCTAAATGTTTTATTTATTCTTGATATGTTTTATGGAAACCTCATGTTTTCACAAAGTATATGTTACTTTGAATGGTAATAAGTATATCTTTATTAAAATGACTTCATGTGTTTATAAGTATTCTTGGAATAATGGTTTCTTTCATTATTTTTATGTCCCTTATCAAGATTTTTATTCTCATCCAAAGTTTTAAAATATTTTTCATAGGGTTTAAGGATGGGTAAGAGAAAATAAAAAACCATGATGAATGTTGTGAAAATTTTTCATGAAAATAAATCATGTTTTATTTTAAATACTTTTATGTTATGGAGAAAATTGATACTATGTATAATTTTTCACTTGTAATGTATGGGTTTTATTTATAAGAGTATTTCCTCATTCTCTAAAATTCGAAACCTAAAATATCTTTGGGAATCAAAGAAAGTGAATTCTCATCTAAATTCACTAGAATATGTAATATAAAATTTTGGGTCCTTATAGGACATATTTGAGTTATTTTCATCAATCATCCTTGGAGTCTTCATACAATAATGTTTCAAATGTACCAAATTTCCAAAATTTTGGTATTACCTCTTGATATGCTCATATGATCCACATTAAAAATATCCTGACCAATTACTTTAACGAGATGAGAAGGATATTTAATCGAATTACTGGTTTCCTAGTGTTTTTCATGCTTGACAATAATTCTATGCCTTCTGTTTGTTTCCCATGTTGGAGTTCCCACTTGTACCCGTGTAGGTAAAATTATTTCCCCTAATATAGGTTCCCAAGATATAATTTTTTACTATTGTTTCCCTGTTCACCATATTTTTATAGTTTTCAATGCAAAATATAACTAATGTAGATCATATGTCTGGTCACAGGCCTACCTCAAAGATACTCGGCTTCAAGTACTCACTAGAGGAAACTTCAAAAGTAAAAAAATAAACCTCAAGAATTGAGTTTCAAACTCCATTAAAGAAATATTTTCCTACTTCAGAGTAAATATATTTGTCATCTATGTGATATTGAAGGTATGGTGAAAAAAATTGTTTGTTAAGCAACTCCTTAAAGCCTGGTCATCTCAGGTTCTGGTCATGTTTAGTCTATAAAGTAATATCCCACCATTGCTTATAAATATCCACCAGTATATAAATAACTATATTAAATTTCAATTCCTTTAGGGTTCCCAAGAAATCAAAATTTCATTTATCTTCCCTAGTCATACCTACACTTATTCTGGTCCAAAATCTCTTCAAAAGATCGGTGGATTCAGTTTCTAAAAATTCATGGATGAATTTTCATGGAAAAGATATGGAATCTTATTCCCCTTATTCAAGACTTGAAATGCATGTAATATACTATGGATGAGCTTCTAATTTACTTTCTCTAGTGGGTTACCAAGTCATCAAAAGGGTGCCATCCCTTCTAAAGACAGAATGAAATGCCACTTAGTTATCACTCACTTGAAACTAAAGGTTTAGAATATTCTAAATTTTCAAAATAAACAATAATTATCAAAAATTTCCAAAAATCATAAATTGTAATATGAAAAATAAAATCCTTGTAGGAAGTATCATTTTTAATTCATGATGTTCTACACTCATTAGATAAACCCACAACGATGAGATGACAGCACACCTAGAAGTGTCTTAGAACAATTTTTATACCCAGACCACCTTAGTAACTTTAAGTTCAGTATAAAGAGGTTATTTATGCATTTTTATTCTATAAATTTCATGTTTCAACGTTAATATATCCTTGTTAACATCCCAAGATGATGGACCGACCATGATTGCTTCCATTTATGACATCCTCTCTCAAACCATTGGCATGGTCTGGGTTGGAGGAGTTGCTAACCGTAAGTGATGTTCCAAGGAAACCAAAGGTTGGAAAAAAGTTTCAAGGGAATTATAGATCATTGAGGGATGATTTTCCCTAAAAATTGAACAACCTAATGAAGAAAAAACAAAGAAAAACAACATTATATGATGCACATAATATAATAAAATAAAAATAAAACTAGAAAGAAACATCAGAGTAGTAAAAAAAATAAAAAAAAAAGTAAAAAACTTCCAAAACAAGGTGGAGTGGATCTCAATGGAACCAAAGTGGAAACAACCCAAGAATCACCCCAAACAAGCTCCATGCTCTAACTCTAAGTCTCAAGTTCACTACATCATGATGCATCACTAGAGAAGTATGATACCTTTCCTTTACCTATATCTGGGTAAAAAATATAAGAAAACAAACCAAAATGACCAAGAAGGGGGTGAATATAAAACTCAATGAGTAATAATCAAAGACTTCACAACACACACCACTAGGAAAAAGTACAAGTTGGATCACATTTACATTTATATAAAAAATAAGTAGATGAAATTTTAAATATTTTCGTAATAAATCAATGTTAAAGTTACCAAAATCATAACCACTTAGAATCGTTACTCCACAACTCACACACCCATGTATTACCAATTAAAGTATCAATACTCATGAGCAGTGACCCATCATATCACTAAGTTTTCACCTGATGGAATCTACTATGTTTCAAATTCGCACCGGCCCCAAGTGTGAACCAACATGGCATTGTAATAAAATCTCATGAAATCGGTCCAACCACACATGCCACGTTATTAACAAAAACCATTTATCTTTAAAGAAATTTATCAAACACCTCTTTTCATATTAAAACCAAAGATTTATATACTATAACCAAAATAAATTACAATAAAAAAAATATAGTTATTTAGATAACAAGCCTATAAGTTGTAGAATAAGTAGTGCATAAAAGAAGCCACCTACCTCACAATGGTTAAAGAAAATGAATAACAGAAAAAAAAAACCTCTATATTAAACCTTGAAACTTATTCTCTTAAATATATCCAATCAATATCACATTAAAACACATCATAGATCATAGATCTATCTATAAAAGATTAGATATAACATTCTGGCTAAGATAAAATTAGAAGTTCTAAAGATAAAGAGAGAAAAGGGATACTTATTAATGATTTCAGAGATACAACACACTTATATCTATAAAAACTTTCTTAAAATTCAAAATTAAACTCTAAGAATTATTAGTTAAGGATATGGGTTCAATATCCTGATATATGAGAAGAAAAATGAGGGTTTCGAGACCAAAAACCAAGTTAAACTCTAATTTTTGGAATAATAAATGCACATCACATAGTTAGGCCACACAGTTTTTGAAACCATATGTTAATTGTGTTCATGATTATACCTCCAAAACACCCCCTCACATAGATTTAACACAATTATAAAAACTATTTTCCAACCATGTTTTTCCCCTTTGTCTCCACTCACATGATTTTTTTTGGGCATCTACATAGCTTTGAAAAATCTTGTGCCAAACTTGCGCCTGCCTAGTGACTCCCATAATCTCTATCACGATTTATTAAATAAGTTTCATAGTTTCCACTAACCATTACCTACCAAAAATGGTTAAAAATCACTCCAAAACCATCCATAAACTCCTAAAACTTAACCCAAGTATCATATATCTTAAAAATATATAATAAAAGGGTAAAGTACTTGAAACTGAGGGTGTTGTAGCATGAGTGTTATTGGGTTGGGAAGATGTGGGTTCCATGATCCATTTTATCTTATGAAATTGTGAATCATGAATAGGAAATAAATTGTTTATGATGGTATGGGTTTTGGACAAGATAGGCGTTCTATGAAATGGTGACTTGTGAGAGGCTTTGGCCTTTTGAATGAAGGGAGATCTTCATTGGAGGGAGTTGTGTGAAATATTTTAAGTCAAAATATAATTAATTTAAGGTATTTTACAAGTTAAGTCAGATAATATTCTCATATTAAATATTCCATGGTGGTTTTTTGGATTGTGATAAGTGTGGAAGTTACAGTTGTGTGAGCTAAGAGTTTCGGCTTCCCTGAAATATGAAATCCAAAGTTTCAACACTTAAAATGGAAAGATTATGGGTGTTTATAGGCCTATAGATCATGTAAGGTGGATGATCATGTAAAAACATGTGTTCATGTGTATCATGGCCTTTTCATGATGTATAACGAACCATACTTTTCATATATAGATAATACATATTAATAGATGAATATTCATTACATAACATTTTGATCCATGCTATAATCATTTTAGTCTAGTATCTTTGGAAACTTTGAAACATAAACAAATAGTTAATAAAATAACTACATCATCTACCACTTATTTTTTCATAACTAGAAACCTTCTTAAACATATCATACATAATACCTTTCTCCATAGCCTGTGTAAAGGAAACATAAGAAAAGGGTGAGATTAAATATTGAGTAATGGTAAAAAAGGGATATGTCAATGATCACATGAGGATATCATAATAATAAGGTTATTTAAACATGATAATAACATTTAAAAACCATTACATACATATTTTAGATCATAGTATTGAGTCATGTCATAAATATTGGCAATTCATAAGACATTAATCATAAAGGAATCAAATATAATGAGCCATAAGAGCATAACATTGGTATAAGACACAGAATCATGGCATACATATAAGAATAGGAAATAATTTCCTTAATAGTAGAGGATATTTTCCAAGAATATAATATTGGATTGGTTTCACTCCTCAAACCATCGTAGTATCCAAGGTTCACTCACAAGACTATCATAATGGACAAAGTCTCTTACTGAACTGATTTCACTCCCCATTCTAGTCCTGTTTATCTCATGAGATATCAATATTTACCCAATGAATTGGAGAGATATATAGTTCCCACCCATAAAATAATAAATATAATTCATATGTGTGCCACAAGATCATAAATCATTTATCATATTAGAACCCATGAAAATAAATAAGTTTCATAAACATTTCATCATAGCATAACCCATGGAAAAGAAATGGGTTTTATAAACATTTCATCATAAACATAAACCATCTTGATAAATAATATATATAATATCCTTGGATCATATCTATAGTAAATATTAAGTGACATCAAAGGTTGTCATCTTCGATGGAAAATTATTTTTAATGAACACTTTTAATAATTCTTGAGGAAAATAACCTTTCCATTTTGAAATAAATTATTTTAAAAAAAACTGTGAAAATATAAAGTGAAAAGAATTATTTTAAAATAACCTTGAAAATTGTAAATTAATATTCAAAGAAAAAATTATTCATGATATTTTGAAAATCCATTCATGCTGTATAAGTTAAAAAACATTCCTTCCAAAAAAAAATTAGAAAATTCACAAAGTACTTCGTTTGGATAATGACATGAAGATTCCTTTAAAATCATTTTTTAAAAATTAAAACATGGGTAAAATTAATTTAAAAATATATATTAGAATGGTAGAATCCTTATTTAAAACTTTTTTAGAAAACATGGATATGGAATAAAAATATTTCCCAACAGAGACTTAAACATAAACAATCTTGAATATTGATGAGATTGTGAAATAAAAGTCTTACCACTTTGGTTACTTTTGAATAATAAGTCCCATGAAATAAATAAGAATAGATGGATATATAAATCCCCATAATATTCATAATAATAATAATAAAATACATTAATTGGTATTATATGCACCATAAAAAAGAAACAAGTGGTGTATAAGGCATGTGTCCCATAGAAATAAAAGTGATACGAAAATCTCCTACCTCGGGTCCTACTTCCTTCATACATGTTCTAAAAACCTATATAATAAACATATAATTATTATAAATCTATTAAATAACCATACTTATATATATTATACCATATATTATTTACTTATAGCCTTTTATTACTTGTTTATTAACAATTCCATGTTAAAATCACATTTCGGGTAATAATTGCTTTGTTTTTCATATATGTTTTGATTTGGTATTTTTGGTCCGTTTAATTTGATCGTGATTCAAAAATATCCAGAACTTTAACCATGATATAAATATCATATATATTCATTAAAAATTTATTTAGATTAATATATTAAATTTGGAGATAGAAAATTAATTACACCATTCATGGAAATGGTAGGTCGTATGTACGCATGAACGTTGTTTTCATTTTTCAATTGAAGGAATGAAAGAAAGTTAAATAATAATTAACCTTTAAAGGATAATTATTATATAATATATATTCATAAAATTCATCATCATTATTATTAAATTAAAATATAACTGAAAAAGCGGTATTGCTTTATGGAGGTGGTAGTCTACTCGTACACACGAACGACGTTATCATTTCCCAAAGGATTGGATGGTAATAAGGTAGAAATAAAATTGTTATTTTATAAGTATAATTTTATCATAAATATAATATATAAACATTAAACCAATCATAATATCCATCCATAAAATATGGTGACAAAAAATTAATTGCATCGTTTCATGGAGACGGTAAGTCATGCATATGCACGAGCATTACTTTCGCTTCTCATTTGATGGGGAAAAGGGTGTATAATAGTGTTTTAATAATAATAATAACATTTAGTAATATTTATTTTATTGAATTTATTATTTTATTATAAGTACCATATATTTATAGGAGGTAAAGAAAAGTAGAAAAGAAATTGATTGGTTAAGGAGATTACCTTTTCTTTGAAAGGAATCATTTAGATCACCTATAAAGGTCTCTAGGGTTGGTATTTTGGGAAGAAAAAAACCTATAGAATGTATCTATGGAAGTTTAGAAGGTAAATTTTCATATTTTCATTGATATATAACGATTAAAGTGCTGTGAAAAAGTGAGGGAGGAGGTGACCTTTTATAATTGAGGTGAGGGGAACCTTTAGAATTTCTCAAAAGATTAAATTATAATAAATTCATTCTTAAAAAAAATACCTGCAAATGGAAATTTATTCTAAGATAAGGTAGTATATGATATTAATATCATCAAAAAATATAATTTATAAAGATTTTTGTGTCATTTTAAACCTTATAATTTTGATTAACCCTCAGTTAACCAATTCTAATTTTAATTACAGTAACAACTTTTTAAATAATAAATGTTTTCATTTTAACTTATAAGGTAAAAATTAGCACATAAATGGAAAATCTATGACATTTTAGACTATATAATATCCAACTTGTATTATTTCGATATGTTTATTAATTTTAAAAAATTTAATAAAATACTATTTTGATAAAATATCATTGTCGTCAATTTTGAAACTATTCATTTAATTTGACTTAAAAGGCATAAATAAAAAGTTTGAATTCAAATATAATATGTTAAAACAACACTAATATGTCATATACACTTATAAAATTTGTGTAACACTATAAAATACTCAAATTATATCACTTTTAATGTTTTTAATATCAAATATTTTATTTTTCTATTAATTGAATAAATAATCTTTTGGAATTGTGTAAGAAATTAAGGTAATTATATAATACATAAAAATTATAAATAAATTTTAATCATTAATATAATTTCATTATAAATAAAATGGATATTAATATTCATTCATAACTAATTTTTATACTAATTTGAACACATAAAGTATATTAAAATAAAGAGAGTGAGATGTTGTAACATTCTTTGATTTAAATAATATATAAGTCATTTTCATGGACAAATTTCCATTAAACAACTAAATTTCAAGGATAAGGTTTTAATAGTAAAATTTACATCATCCAATAATAATTAGGATGAAAAAAATTATGGATTTATCACTTTTTTTAACCAAGATTAACTTGATTTACCCTTTACCGAGGTGATAAATTTTACCATGATTACTATTCATATTGACCAAAAATAAAAGTAACATGTTTAAAATTTTTGAACCCCCTAATTTCAAATATGGAATCCATTTTATCAAATTTTATATCTATAAGTGTAAGGTATTAATTTTAAAATAAGTATGCAATACACAAAGAAAATCTCTTTTTAGAAAAATACATTTTTAAGCATAAAACATGATTTATTCTTATCTTATGTCTAGAAACAATATTTTTGAATTATTTTAATAAATTTTATAAAGTAAATAATATATAAATTTCATTAAAATTATTCACTAATAGTTATTAAATTTATTTATTTATAAAAATACATTGCACATATATAAACAATTTTTTAGAAAAATATTGCTTTTATTTTCAAATAATTTTTGTTTTTAATTATAATCATTTGATAAATAATGAATTCATTTTATAAATGTGTATACCATAAATTTTTTATAATTTATTTTTTACTATTCATTACCACCAATCCAACAGCTAGGTGATAATGGACACATGATATTTTAATAATTTTATGTGGTTTGTCTAAACTCGATGTTGTGTGTAAAGCAAGTTATCAAAGAAATTAAATTATTTAATGGGAAATGTTTCATAAAAATATCATGGTGTTACAGTCTACCCCTCTTAAAATTAATTTTTACCTTGAAATTTTTTACTTTGATACAAACATATGAGGATAATTCTACCTCATTGCATCCTCAAGTTCCCACATAGCTTCCTCAAATTGGTGGTTTTTCCACCAAACTTTGACCAGGTGAGTGGTCTAATTTCATAGAAATTTATCTATTTGATATAGAATCTCTACCAGTTTTTCTTTATAATAAATATTTTTTTGTCTATTGGTATAACCTATGAGTTCAATACATGTAAAGGATCAGGTATGTACTTCCTCAAGAGAGATACATGGAACACATCACAAACTTTAGAAAGATTCTATGGAAGCACCAATTAATAAGCTACCATCCTAATACGATCAAGAATTTAAAAAGGGCCAATATACATATGGATTAGTTTTCCATTTTTCAAAATCTCATCACCCTTTTCCAGGGAGATATTAATAGGAATACCTTATCACCAACTTCAAATTCTAGATCTTTCAATCGATTATCAGAATAACTTTTTTATCAACTCTGAGATACTTTTATGTATTTTTTAATGGATCTAACCTTATTTGTTAGTTCATTGGATATATCAGGTCCTAATATCTTTATTTCTCCAACTTTATTCCACCATATTGGAGTTCTTCACTTATTACCATAGAAGGATTCATAAGGATCCATCTAAATGCTGGAGTAAAATCTATTATTGTAAGAAAATTATACCAAAGGAAGGTGTTGATACAAACCACCTTTGAAATAAATAGATAAATCTATAAATATGTATTTTATAGTTTGAATGGTCCCCTCATACTCACCTTGTATATGAGGATGATAAGTAGTGCTAAAACTTAACTCTCTATCTAGATCCTACTGAAGAATTCTCCAAAATTTTGAGGTAAACCTCATATCCCAATCAGATACAATTGATAGTGGTACACTATGAAATCTTACCACTTCCTTAATGTGTAACTAAGTAATTTGATCAAGAGATAAATCTTCTCTAAATGTAATGAATTGTGCTGAATTCATAAGAAAATCGACTACAACCCATATAGTGTTATTACATTTAGATGATTTTGGGAGTTTGATAACAAAATACATGGTGATGTTTTCCCATTTCCATAATGGTATGGGTAATGGTTATAAAATCCCCTTAGACTTCTATACCTTATCCTTAACTTTCTAATATACTAAGTATTAATAAACATATTCTGAAATATCTATCTTCATGTCATCCTACCAAAAATACTCTTTCAAATATCTATACATCTTCATACTTTTAGGATGAATAGGTAATAAATAAATATGAGCTTTATCTATAATATCCTTATTCAAATCTGATACCTAAGGTATGCATACACAGTTCCTGAACCTTATTATTCCATCACAGTCAAGGTTGAACTCAGGAACATTTCTCATCTTATTTTAAAGCTCTACATCTTCCTTCTATACCTCTTTAATCTTCACTTGGATATACGGTTGAACATTCATTTGATAAAGATAATATTTATCCCCTTTTTTCAAGATTTCAATATCCATACTATTTATGTGCAGAAATATTGGGTCTTTTTTTATCCTCATCATAGATAATCAAGCATGATCCTTTCGACTCAGAGCATCTACAACCCTATTTTTTCCCAAATATATTGATAATTCATAATTGTTAATCAGCTCTAATCATCTTCTCTATTGAATATTCAAATATTTCTATGTGAATATATACTTTAATATTTTTTTAATAATTATATATGTTACACATTTCTCTATAGAGATAATGTCTCCATATCTTTAATGAAAAATTTACCGCAACCAACTCCAAATCATGAGTTGGGTAATTTTTCTCATGGACCTTCAATTTATATGAGGAATAAGCTATAACTATATCGTTTTGTATGAGGACACATACCAAACCCTTTTTTAATGCATCACTATAGATTACAAAACCTTCTATACTGTAGGGTAGTGTAATCATAGGTGCACTGACTATCCTTCTCTTTGATTCCTTTAAACAATCCTCAAATTCATCTATCCAAAGGAACTTAGTTCCCTTCTAAGTTAACCTGGTGAGTGAAATCGATAGTCATGAAAAAAAATCCCCATAAAGTGCCAATAATATCTAAAAAAACCAAGAAAGCTACAGATATTAGTCATAGTGGTTGGTATGTTCCAATTTCCAATAGATTTTTCCTTTGAAGGGTCTATGGATGTGCCCTCACTTGAGATTATATAGACCACAAATGAAACTTTTTAAATCCAAAATTCACACTTGGTAAATTTTTCATAAAGCTTTTCCTTCCTTTGGGTCTTCAAAACAATTATAAAATGATCTTCATGTTATTCATTTCTCTTTGAAGAAATAATAATATCATCTATAAGTACTTCCAAAAATTGATCAAGGTAATCTCATAAGACTCTATTCATTAAATCCATAAAGATAATAAGGGCATTAGTAAGAGAAAATGACATCCCTATAAAATTCATAGTGTCCATAAATTGTACAGAATGTTGTCTTGGGTGCATCCTCCGTCTTGACCCTCAATTGATGATATCTAGAATAAAGATAAATCTTGGAAAAGTATTGATCTCTATATAGTAGATCAAACAAGTCATCAATACGAGGTAGAGGATACTTTTTCTTGATAGTGATCATGTTAAGTTCTCAATAATCAATACAGAGTCACATCCTTCATAACAAACAAAACAGGTGCATCCAAATTTGATGCACATGGCCTAATTAATCCCTTTTCAATATTCTCCTGGAGTTTTTCCTTCAATTCTTTGAACTCTATTAGTGCCATTTTATATGGATTCTTGGATATAGGCACAGCACCAGGTATGAGTTCTATTGAAAAATTACTTCATAATTTAGTGGAATACTAGGAAACTATTCCATAAAGAAATGAGTAAACTCTATTACAATCAGCATATATTTTATATTAACTTTCTCCCCAACCATCTAAGATAAACACCCCTTTTTAATAGGAATCGTGGCTCATATGATGGATGTAATTTCCATCAAAAGTTCATTTTTTTCATCACACTGATAGGTGATCAAATATTGGTTTAGAATATCAAAAATAAATTCCTTTCCTTATAAATTAATTTGGTATTTTTTTAGATAAATTCAATTCATGACTATAATAACATCAAATTCAACTAGAGTAATAGTTAAAATATTTTTAGGAAATTCATTCCCACAAACGTCAACCAGAGAAGAATCGTAGACTTGGGATGATATCATCATACCATTAGGTGGTTTTCCTTCAATTTCAACATCTAATTTTTTAGGTGGTACTATGATACCCTTAAAAATGTTTATATATAAAAGAGTGGGTAGATTCGGAATCAAATAAGACATTAGTGGTTCTAGTGTAACATCCCGGACCCGGATACCAATTGAAATGGTACCCTGAGCCCGGTTGGTCACAAGGCCTCAAGAACATCCCCCCAAATTCTAGAGGTTGCCGACTATAAGCAAGGTCCTAGGTGAGTTAGTGGGGAGACTATTACCTCATTACCATAGTATCACAGCAGAAGTTAACACATACAATAGAGGAACCGAATAAATAAGCAGTAGAAAACTGAAAGTAAGAAAAGACAGGTATATATATATATCAATAACCAAAAAGTGTATCATATAAAAAATGATGGAGATGGTACAAGTATCTAGAAAGCATCCAGAATAGTACATGTAAATACAATACAAGTATCCCAAAAAGAACAAAAGAACAAAAAGGTATCCCAACATCGCAAGACTCAATTTGGTACTACATTCCCCAACTCCAAAGGAACAATCAACAACTTGTACTAGTGATCTTAACCCTATCATCACCTACAACCATATAATCTATTTGAGTCCCTGTGGAGCCCCAAATAGGGTGTGAGATAAACATCCCAGTGGGAAACCACCCAGGTCTATAGAGTTATAACATCAATTCTACAAAAATTGCTAGAAAGAGTAAACAATTGGTAAGTAATCTTGTATGCCCATAGAATAATTATACTATAATAAGTAAAATTAAACAACCCCTCAAGGCCACCTATAAAAGAGATTCATCTTCTAACAAGGCATCTATAACAAGTAACAAGCAAGTCACACGGCCACGCCGTACATCCATCTGTATCAAGCAACCACAACCATGTTGTATAGAGAAGTCAAGTATCCCAAGGCCACACCGTATAGTGAAAGTAACATCCCATGACCATGCTTTATAGTAAAGTGTAGACCTCAAGGGTCGGATCCAAGGTGTTGGCATACCAAGGCATCCAAGTAATAATATCTAGACCATAGAGGGTCGGATCCAAGGAGCTTGTCCAAGGAATCCCATTGAGTCCCATGGGCATCCCTGGTGGAAACTCGGTTAGGCACTGATTGGGGTCCTAGGAGCATGGAAATAGAAAGTCCTATGCGAGCCCAAGAAATCCAGATCCACAGGGTATCATGGCCCGAGGCATCCCATGGAATCAAGACCCAAGAGACAGAATCAACTCAAGGTGTCCACTACTGCGTTCCAAATCTAAGGAGAGCAGTACAAGGAATATATCAAACCATTCAATCAAGAATTCAAGAATTCAAATTAAACATTCATAATCATGTGATTATACCCACTCATGTCACCAAGCATCATCCATGATTATACCCACTCATGAAAACCATTTATCAAAATCATATGAAACTACCCTCCCATATAAACACATTTAACATGTCATTAGTCATTTTACATATAGGTATACCCACCCATATCATTCATTTAACATGCCAAGCTAAAAAAACAGTTAATTCATAACATGATATTCATTAATCAAGGAGGCAGTACATCTCCTAAACTAGCTACTCAAGCTATCAAGTCATTAACAGGCTTCTTATAACTAGGAAAACATAAGAACACTCCCCTTTGGTGGTTTAAAAGATATAAACAAGCTATTACCTTAAGTAGAACCCTTTGTAGGACCTCCAAATGAGAAACGGGTGTCAACTCACCGAAACAGAACTCATGGTCAACCTCACTAGGTCTAACTACAGCTACTAAAAGCTACTCGCTCAAAAATGAGACCTCATTGGAAAGTCAGACAAATGGAATATCGTTTGAACGTCCAAAAAACACTAAGAAAGGCTGAAAGAAATTATAGACCACCTACCTCACCTCATTAGTATATATATTTTCTAGTATCAAGTCTTGATTCATCCTGGTTTGGAAGGAATCTGAAGAACGGACGAAGAACGGGGTATTAGGGAAAATGTGCCTAAATCCAAATAGCACAGTCATTGTTTTGAAGAATCAAGAACGAATAAAAAGGAATTGATTACTTACTGATACAGTTATAACGTGATATACGGTGCTTTTATCATAGTTTGGATAGCTTCAATATATGAAAAACTAGTTTAGATGGCTTTTGGGTTCCAAAAACGAGAGGAAAAGCTTTTACGTCAAAAAAAAAGAGCTACTGCCTCTTTTATAAAAAAACCCACTAGACAAGTACATGGAGTGTACCTCAAGTACATGGAATGTACTCCAATTTATTTTTTTCTAAGCCATATTGGCTACACGTTGTGACTTCCAAGTACGTAGTGTATACTTGAAGTACACAGCGTGTAGACCAGGTACACGACGCGCACCTCGCCTGCTGCCATATTTTAGCATGTTTTCCACTTTATTTCCAAAAAAACAACCCAACCGGCCCATGGTCCGGCCTAGAGTATAATACAAAAATAAATTAAACACATTTAACCCAAAAAGAAGATCTGTACCTCAAGAAAAACCCATGATCTTATAGTCTTCCCCCCTTATAGCAATTTGTCCCTAAATTTCTCTCTGAAGGGTGGTCAAGATCTGTCTGAAAACAACTCTGGACACTGAGCACATACTTCAGCCTCCCTCTCCCAATTCGTGTATTGTAAACGGTTGTGCTACCATAGCACCCGTACTAGAGGAACTGACCTACCTCAGAGAACCTTCATACTCCTTTCAACGATACGGATCAGATGATCCTCAAAGGATGCATCAACCTGAAGCTAAACCCCCTTGGGCTGAAAAATATGAGATGGGTATGAGTGATAGAGGCGTAGATGAGATACGTGGAAGCTGTCATGCATGGATCGATACCTATGAGGTAACTACAACCAATAGGCAACTGACATGACTCTCTCCAGAATCTCAAACAGCCCAACATATCTCGATGAAAGTTTACCCTGTCTCCTGATCCGCCTGTGTCCCAAACTCAGTGAAACGCGTTAGAAGACTCAATCCCCGACCTCAAACTCTAAAGTTCATCTATGTAAATCAGTGTATGATTTCTAATGAGACTGTGAAGTATCCATCCGCTTCTGAATCAACTGGACCTGATCAGAAGTCTCCTACACGAGACGCGGTCCCAATAAAGCTGTCTCTCCAGCCTCTAACCAGCACATGGGAGAACGGAATAGCCTACTGTATAAAGCATCATAAGGTTCCATCTGTATTTTTGCCTGATAATTATTGTTGTAGGAGAACTCAACCAGGGGAATGTACCTCTCCCAAGAGCCTCCAAAATCTAGGATACATGCTCATATCATGTCCTCTAGCACCTGTATCATACGCTCTAACTGACCATCAGTCTGAAGGTAGTATATTGTGCACAGAAGCACTTGTGTACCCAGAGCCCTCTGAAAACTATGCCATAAATGAGATGTAAAGTGGGCATCCCTGTCTAAAACAATAGTGTGCATAACCCCACGAAGTCATACTACATCTCGGATGTACAACTTTCCAAGATCATCCACACTAAAGGTCTCCTTGAGGTAATGATCATCCACACTAAAGGTATCCTCAAGAAATTTACAACCTTCGTAAACCAGTCACAAAATCCATCGCGACATCATCCCATTTCTACTCCGGGATGGGTAATTGCTATAAAATCCCAGTTGGTTACTGATGTTCCTCCTTCACCTACTGGCAGGTGGAACACCTCGTAACAAAACCGGCCACCTCTCTCTTCATTCTTGGCCACCAGTACTGTCGTCGCAAGTCACAGTACATCTTGGTGACCGCAGGATACACTACCCAAGCTGTAGCATGAAACTCTCACATCAACTCCTCATGTATGTCCACTGTAACCAAGACACATCCTTGGAAATGTAGGATCTCATCATTTCCTACCATCCAACCAAGAGGAGGGTACTCACCTTCCACACCTTCTTGTAGAACTAGGCCTTCTAAATCTGATAGTTGCCTCATCCTAACTCTGTCTAGCAGGGTAGAGGTAACAACTAAGGATGAAAGAAAAGTCTGCCCTTATTTATCATGCATCTCCAGATGCATCTCAGAGAATAACTCCATAAGCTTCTACTTGCAACTAGCCTGTTTCACTGCCTGTATCTAAGTCCTCTTGCTCAGTGCATCGGCTACTAAATTGCCCATACCAGGTGTGTAGGCAAGCTCACTATTAAAGGACTATAGGTAATCCACTCACCTTCACTGCCTCAAATTTAGATCATGTTGCATAAAGATATACTTGTGGATTTTGTGGTCCATGTACACCACAAAACACTCTCCCAGTAAATAGTTCCTCCAACAACTCAACACATGAACAATTACAGCTAACTTGAGATCATGCGTAGGGTAATTAATCTCGTGAGGCCTCAACTTTTGAGACCTATATGCCACTACTCGATCTCCCTGCATCAACACTTCCCCCATCCCAATACCTGAAGCATCATAGTACACCGTGTAACTCTTTCCCTGCTCTGGCAGTATCAGGACTGGTGCTGATGAAAACCGTCATTTCAGCTCCTCAAAGGCTATCTCACAAGATTATGACCGCACAAACTTCACACCCTTCTTAGTCAAGCCTATAAAAGGCACTACTAAGCATGAGAAGTCCTATATAAAATGCATGTAGTAACCAGCTAACCCCAAGAAACTCCGTATATCAAAAACGTTATTGGGATGTTCCTAGGAAACTACAACTCTCACCTTCTTTGGGTCCAATGAAACTCTTGTCTCTAAGATTATGTGACCCAGTAATTGAATATGATCTATCAAAAAGTGTCATTTTTTTAGCTTATCATATAACTGATGCTCTCTTAGTGTATTCAAAACGATCTTAAGACGGTTGTCATGGTCCTGTCGATTGTGAGAATACACCAAGATATCATCCATGAAAACTACATCAAAAGAATCCAATAAAGGATGAAATACTTGGTTCATCAAAGCCATGAAAACCACTAGAACATTTGTGAGACCGAACAAAATAACCAGATAATCATATAAACCATACCTTCTACGAAAGGTTTTATGAGGTATGTCTGAAGTTCATATACACACCAGGTGATATCCTGACCTCAATTCGATCTTCAAGAACACTTGATCTCCTCAAAGCGTATCAAACGGGTCATCAATCTGTGGAAAAGGATATCATTTTTTAACCATCATCTGGTTCAGTTTCCGATAATCCACGCATAGCCTAAGGGTATCATCTGCCTTTTTCTCAAAAAGGATCGGAAAACCCCACAGAGAAGTATTGGGTCCGATAAACCCCTTCGCCTCCAAATCCTCTAACTAGCTCTTGAGCTCCTGCAACTCCTTCATAGCCATCCTGTAAGGAGGAATGGATACTAATGCAGATCCTGGAACTAGCTAGATGGAGAACTCCACCTCTCTCTCAGGAGGTAAACTAGAAAAGTTGTCGAGAATAACATCCCTGAAGCGCTCAACCACTGGAGGAAATTTTTCCCAACTCACTCCCTAATCATCCATAAAAAAACTAGCAATCTAGTTGTCATCCCACCAATACCACGATACTTGGGTATAGATCTACTCACTTGGACATCCCATTCACCATTTTGAATAAACACTGCACCCTTCGGCGATATGAAAGTCACCCTCCAGAGATAGCAGTCAATGTATGCTCGATAAGCAACGAGCCAATCCATACCGAGAATAATGTCAAACCCCATCATTTTGAGGTAATATAAACTCCAGAGGAAGTGGAACCCACCAACCTCAAGGGGACATTCCATACACTGGTGTACATCACCTGTTCTAACTCCCAATGGTGTGTCTAGTGTCAAAACACCCTCAGAAAGAAAAACCACATGACTAAGGCTTTTTACCACTCGTGCAGAGATAAAATTGTGAGAGGCACCTGTATCGAAAAGATTAGATGCCATAATAGAAGCTACTAAGATCATACCTCTCACTATAGATGGTCCAGGATCCTGCTCCTGTTGGGTTTGTTGCACTACATAAGTTTGGCCTGCATAGTGGCCCAGTGACCCTGCCTGGCCACCCTGAGTTGATCCGCACTGTTGCCTCTGAGAACCTGATGTTTGGCTACCACAGCCACAACCACCACTTCCCTAGCTTGACCGGCCGGCACTCCTCTAGCTTCTAGACTGACATGGACCTAAAGAACCTACTCCTAAACCAAGTGTCAGAGTTGTCCCCCTACCACTCATAGCTGGAGGGAAGGTCCTGAAAAACTGCTGCATGTGCCCCATCCTACCACAAGCTCATCACTCGACTAGGTCATGGTTGCATTTATTTTTCTTGTGGACTTGCCTACCATAATTATGGAAAAACACCAAGCTGCCTGCACCCACAGCCTGATTAGCACTCATGTCATGGGAAGCCTCGAAATGGCACTTCCTTCCGAAAGACGTAGATCCACTGGGGCGAGAAACAACACTCCCATGTTCTGTACTTATAGATTCCCTTAGGTTCCACTATATAATTAGTGAGTGATTCATAATCTTAGTGATATAAGGAAACCTAAACACATTGACTTGAGATATAATATCATGTCTGAGACCTTCCTTGAAGCACCTCGCCCTCGATAGCTCATCATTAAGATACATCAGTTCAAAAAACTGTATCTTTGTAAAGTGTGCAGAGTATTCCATAATTGTCATTGTGCCCTTCTCCAGATTCATAAACTCACTAACTCGCTCTGCTTGTAGATCCACGAGGTAAAATTAGTCATAGAAGCGGGTTTGGAAATCATCCCAACTAATATTTCACAACCCATCATCCTGGTTCAAAACATCGCACCAGCGCTTTGCCACTTCACATGGAATATACGTCACAAGCTTGACCCTCCACTCTAGAGGCATCTCCAGGTGCTCAAAAATTGCTAACGTAGTCTCTAGCCACAGATTTGTAGCATGTGGTCCACCATATGCTGAAAATGTAGGAGGATGATGCTGCTGGAACACCCGTGTCATCTCATCCATAATCAAGGCTGGCTGTGGTGCCCCCTACATCTTCTTCATATAGCAAAAGAAACCCTCACAAAACTGTGCCTCAACACCTATGTCTGGAACAGCCTCAGGTGTCGCAGCTAGCACTACAGGAGGATCAACCAGCACCTTATGTCCCACCGTCTCCAAAGTATGGTCATCACCTCCATCTTAGCATACCACTGGAGGTTGTTGTGGTGGCATGTCTCTACAATTCCAAACACACACCTCAGAAAAGAACAACATCAAGGCACAAAGCTCAAATGTGTAGGATAGGTCAAAACCCTCCTAGAAACCAAGTTAAACCCATAGCCTACTTCTAGAGCCAGGACTGTATAAAGAATATCCAATGAACCACTGGAACTATGCCTCTTTCCCACTCAAAATCTGGGTCTAGGTCAAGTCTCTATTTTCTATTCGAGTCTCCATTTCCATTTCACATACAATTATTTGGGAAATTCAACCAATGGTTTACCAATTTATGAATTCATGAGAGCCCATAACACCTCATGAACCCAAAACTTGGATCCCATTCAAACCATACATATCAAGTTCATTTAATATTTACATTTCACTAGTGCGTCATTTCCCAATTCATAAGGTCCCATACTCCTTATAGATTGAAAGATGACGTCACGCCTTTATCTACTACACCCAACTAACACAACAGTAGGCACAACTATCAAATCAACTATCATAATAGAATGAAATATCTAACACATCCTAGATGACCTTGCATAATGCATGGAATATGATTCTAACAAGTTTCTATATGATGCCACTAGTACAATCATGACCTTTAGCAGCCGCCAAAATCCATCACTAAAGGTCTATAGCGGCCGCCTAGTGTCCGCTAATCGACGGCCGCTTTTGGCCCGTCGTTGTTGCTATCAGTGACCGCCATTTGGCGAATGCTGTAGGAAAGATGGGATAAGATTTAGCAGCCGCAATTTGGTGGCCGTTGTATCCCATACCATTAACGGCCTCCAGATGGCAGCTGCTACAGTTGTCAATGGAAACACCTATAGCAGCCGCCAAATGGCGGCCGCTATAGCTCTTTAATTTTTTAAAAAAAAAATCAATGACACAATAATATAAACCCAAATAAATATCAGAATTCATCTTCCAAGCTCCACATCCATCATCAAATATAACTATATAACAAATTTTAATAACAAAATTAGTACCGAATAAAACCTAGAAAACAAATAATTGAAACAAATTAACATATTTCAATTCAAAATTACTGTAACAAATCTAAAGTATTTGATTTTCTAAATATATTCATAATTTTGATTACCGTTTTAAAATTTAAAAATCATTAATTCTATGGTTCTAATTAGATTTTTGCCCGGTGATTTCAGGTCAATCCGATGTCGTCCGCTATGAATTTGACCGTTAGACGCCCGTTTTGGCTGTTTATGACACCAGAATGGCGTTCTCGGTCACCGCGGGCACACGGAATGTCCAATTGATGTTACGTATTCTCAAACACATCACAATTCGCTAACCCGTTGATTTTGTCTGATTTCATGTCATTCCGACTTCGTTCGTCGCGTTTGGACCCCCCCCCCCCCACGCACGTTTTTGAAGCGCGGGCAACACTTAAAAAATACATATTGAGCTGTACCGCACAAACCACACATCCGATTGACGTACCGTATGTGTGTACACATCACGAATAACAATTATATTGTTTCCATGTGATTTCAGGTCAATCTGATGTCGTCCTCTATGAATTTGACCGTTAGACGCCTGTTTTGGCCGTTTATAACACGAGAACGGCGTTCTCGGTCACTGCAGGCACACAGCACGTCCGATTGACGTGTCGTCTACTCGACCATGTCACAATTCACTCATCTATTTATGTCTTCTGATTTCAGTCCATTCCGACTTAGTTCGGCCCGTTTGGACCCCCCCCCCCCCCCCCCACGCGTGTTTATGAAGCGCGCGCAGCACTTAAAAAACGCATATTGAGTCGTACCGCGCAAACCGCATGTCTGATTGATGTTAATTCTGTGCATACATGTAAAGAATAATAATTTTATTGTTTCCCTGTGATTTTAGGTCAATCCGAGGTTGTCCGCTATGAATTTTATCGTTAGACGCCCGTTTTGGCCGATTATGACACCAGAACGGCGTTCTCTGTCACCGCGGGCACACGGAATGTCTTATTGACGTGTTGTATGCTCTACCACATCACAATTCACTCACCTGTTGATGTCGTCTGATTTCAGGTCATTCTGACTTCGTTCGGCCCATTTGGACCCCCCACGCGCGTTTATGAAGCGCGCGCAACACTTAAAAAATATATATTGAGATGTACCGCACAAACCGCACGTCCGATTGACGTTCCGTCTATGCTTACACATCAAGAATAATAATTATATTGTTTATATGTGATTTCAGGTCAATCCGATGTCGCCCGCTATGAATTTGACCGTTAGACGCCCGTTTTGGCCGTTTGTGACACCAGAACGGCGTTCTCAGTCACCCCGGGCACACAACACATCCGATTGATGTTCCTTCTGGTTGACCACATCAAAATTCACTCACCCGTTTATGTCGTCTGATTTCAGGTCATACTGACTTCATTCGGCCTGTTTGGAGCCCCCCACGCGCGTTTATGAAGCACGCGCAATACTTAAAAAACACATATTGAGTCTTACCGTGCAAACCGCACGTCCTATTGACGTTTCATCTGCACATACACATCACGAATAATAATTAGATTGTTTCCCAGTGATTTCAGGTCAATCCGATGTCGTCCGCTATGAATTTGACCGTTAAATGCCCGTTTTGGCCGTTTATGACACCAGAACGGCGTTCTCAGGCACCGCGGGCACACGGCACATCTGATTGACATGACCTCTGCTCGAACACATCACAATATACACACCCGTTGATGTAGTCTGATTTCAGGTCATTCCGACATCGTTTGGCCCATTTGGACCCCCCCACGCGCGTTTGTGAAACGTGTGCAACACTTAAAAAATGCATATTGAGCCGTACCACGCAAACCACACGTACGATTGACGTGTGGTATGCGCGTACACATCACAAATAATAATTATATTGTTTTACTGTGATTTAAAGTCAATCCGATGTCGTCTGCTATGAATTTGACCTTTAGACGACCGTTTTGGCCGTTTATGACATCAGAACGGCGTTCTCGATCACCACGGGCACACATCACATACAATTGATGTGTCTTCTGCTCGACCACATCACAATTCACTGACCCATTGATGTCGTATAATTTCAAGCCATTCCGACTTCGTTCGGCACGTTTGGACCCCCCCACGCGCGTTTATGAAGCGCGCGCAACACTTAAAAACGCATATTGTGTCGTACCACGCAAACCGCACGTCCGATTGACGTGATGTCTTCGCATAAAAATTCCGAATAATAATTAGATTGTTTCCCTGTGATTTCAGGTCAATCCGATGTCGTCCTCTGAATTTGACCGTTAGACGCCCGTTTTGGCCGATTATGACACCAGAACGGCGTTCTCGGTCACCGCAGGCACACGGCACGTCCGATTGACGTTCTGTCTACTCGAACACATCACAATTCACTAAACCGTTGATCTAGTCTGATTTCAGGCCATTCTGACTTCGTTCGGCCCATTTGGACCCCCCACGCGCGTTTATGAAGCGCGCGCAACACTTAAAAAACGCATATTAAGCCGTACCACGCAAACCGCATGTCCGATTGATATCTCGTCTATGCGTACACGTCACGAATTATAATTATATTGTTTCCCTATGATTTCAGGTCAATATGATGTCGTCCGCTATGAATTTGACCGTTAGACGCCCGTTTTGGCCGTTTCTGACACTAGAACGGCGTTCTCGGTCACCGCAGGCACACGGCACGTCCGATTGAATTTTTGTCTACTCGACCACATTACATTTCACTGACTCGTTGATGTCGTCTGATTTCAGGTCATTCCGATTTCATTTGGCCCGTTTGGACCCCCCACGCGCGTTTATGAAGCGCGCGTAACACTTAAAAAATGCATATTGAGCCGTACCGCGCAAACCGCATGAATGATTGATGTTCTGTCAGTACATACACGTCATGAATAATAATTATATTGTTTCCATGTGATTTCAGGTCAATACGATGTCGTACGCTATGAATTTGACCGTTAGACGCTCGTTTTGGCCGTTAATGACACCAGAACGGCGTTCTGGGTCACCGCGGGCACACGGCATTTCCGATTAACATACCATCTACTCGACCACATCAAAATTCACTCACCCGTTGATGTCTTCTGATTTCATTCCATTCCGACTTCGTTCGGACCATTTGGACCCCCCACGCGCGTTTATGAAGCGTGCGCAACACTTAAAAAACGCATATTGAGCCGTACCACGCAAACCGTGCATCTTATTGATGTGCCGTCTACAAATACACATCACGAATAATAATTAGATTGTTTCCCTATGATTTCAGGTCAATTCGATGTCGTCCGCTATGAATTTGACCGTTAGACGCCCGTTTTGGCCGTTTATGACACCAGAACGGCGTTCTCGGTCACCGCGGGCACACGGCACGTTCGATTGACGTTCCTTTAGATCGACCACATCACAATTCACTGACCCGTTGATGTTGTCTGATTTCAGGCCATTCCGACTTCGTTCGGCCTGTTTGGACCCCCCCACGCACGTTTATGAAGCGCGCGCAACACTTAAAAAACGCATATTGAGTCGTACCGTGGAGACCGCCCATCCGATTGACATTATGTCTACGCGTACACGTCACGAATAATAATTATATTGTTTCCCTGTGATTTCAGGTCAATCCGATGTCGTCTTCTATGAATTTGACTGTTAGATGCCCGTTTTGTCTGTTTATGACACCAGAACAGCGTTCTCGATCACCACGGGCACACGGCACATCCGATTGATGTGTCGTCTACTCGACCACATCAAAATTTACTCACCTATTGATTTCGTCTGATTTCATGCCATTTCGACTTCGTTCGGCCTGTTTGGACCCCCCCACGCGCGTTTATGAAGTGCGTGCAACACTTAATAAACGCATATTGAGCAGTACCGTGCAAAACGCACATCTGATTGACATGTCGTTTGCGCATACACGTCACGAATAATCATTAGATTTTTTTCCTGTGATTTCAAGTCAATCCGATGTCGTCCGCTATGAATTTGACCGTTAGACACCCGTTTTGGCTGTTTGTGACACCAGAACAGCGTTCTCAGTCACCGCGTGCACACCACATGTCCGATTGACGTTCCGTCTGCTCTACCACATCACAACTCACTCAACCGTTGATGTCGTCTGATTTCAGGCCATTCCGACTTCGTCTGGCCCGTTTGGACTCCCCACGCGCGTTTATGAAGCGCGCGCAACACTTAAAAAACGCATATTGAGCCGTACCGCGCAAACTGTACATCCGATTGACGTGTCGTTTGCGTTTACACATCACGAATAATAATTATATTGTTTCCCTATTATTTTAGGTCAATCCGATGTCATCCGCTATGAATTTGACCGTTAGACGTCCGTTTTGGCCGTTTATGACACCAGAACGGAGTTCTTGGTCACCGCGGGTATATGGAATGTCCGATTGACATGTTGTCTACTCGACCACATCAAAATTCACTCACTCGTTGATGTCGTCTGATTTCAGGTCATTCCGACTTCATTCGGTCCATTTGGACACCCCCACGCACGTTTATGAAGTGCACGCAACACTTAAAAAACACATATTGAGTCGTACCGTGCAGACCGCACATCCAATTGACGTGCCCTCTACGCATACATGTAAAAAATAATAATTAGATTGTTTACCTGTGATTTCAGTTCAATCCGATATCGTCCGCTATGAATTTGACCGTTAAACACCCGTTTTGTCCGTTTATGACACCAGAACGGCATTCCTAGTCACCGCGGGCACACGGCACGTCCGATTAACATGTCATCTTCTCTACCACATCACAATTCACTCACCCATTGATTTCATCTCATTTCAGGCCATTCCGACTTCGTTCGGCCCATTTGGACCCCCCCCACGCGCGTTTATAAAGTGCGAGCAACACTTAATAAACGCATATTGAGTTGTACCGTGCAAACCGCACGTCTGATTGACGTTCCGTCTGTGTGTGAACATCTCGGATAATAATTATATTGTTTCCCAGTGATTTTAGATCAATCCGATGTCATCCGCTATTAATTTGACCGTTAAACGCCCGTTTTGGCTGTTTATGATACCAGAACGGCATTCTCGGTCACCACGGGCACACGGGACGTCCGATTGACGTGTCGTCTACTCCAACACATCACAATTCACTGAGCCGTTGAAGTAGCCTGATTTGAGGCCATTCCGACTTCGTTCGGCCTGTTTGGACCCCCCCACGCGCTTTTATGAAGCGCGCGTAACACTTAAAAAACGCATATTGAGTCGTACCGTACAAACCGCACGTCCGATTGACGTGTTTTTTGTGCATACACGTCACGAATAATAATTAGATTGTTTACCTGTGATTTCATGTCAATCCAATGTCATCTGCTATGAATTTGACCATTAGACGTCCGTTTTGGCCATTTGTGACACCAGAACGGCGTTCTCAATCACCGCGGGCACACGGCACGTCTGATTGATGTGTCGTCTGCTCGACCACATCACAATTCACTGACCCATTGATGTCTCCTGATTTCAGGCCGTTCCGACTTCGTTCGGCCCGTTTGGACCCCCCACGCTAGTTTATGAAGCGCACGCAACACTTAATAAATGCATATTGAGCAGTACCGTGCAAACCACATGTCCGATTGACGTTACGTCTGCGCATACATGTCACGAATAATAATTATATTTTTTCCATGTGATTTCAGGTTAATCTGATGTCGTCCGCTATGAATTTGACCGTTAGATGCACGTTTTGGCCATTTATGACACCAGAATGGCGTTCTCGGTCACCACGAGCACACAGCACGTCCGATTGATGTTCTGTCTACTCAACCACATCACAATTCACACACTCATTTATTTCGTCTGATTTCAATCCATTCTGACTTCATTCGGCCCGTTTGGACCCCCACACGCGCGTTTATGAAGCGCGCGCAACACTTAAAAAACACATATTGAGTCGTACCGTGCAAACCAAATGTCCGATTGACGTACCGTCTATGTTTATATGTCAAGAATAATAATTATATTGTTTCCTTGTGATTTCAGGTCAATATGATGTTTTTCTCTATGAATTTGACCGTTAGACGCCCGTTTTGGCCGTTTATGACACCAGAACGGTGTTCTCGGTCACTACGGGCACACGGCACGTCTGATTGACATGAAGTCTGCTCGACCATATCACAATTCACTCACTCGTTGATGTCATCTTATTTCAGGCCATTCAAACATTGTTCGGACTATTTGGACCCCCCCCCCCACGCACGTTTATGAAGCGTGTGCAACACTTAATAAACACATATTGAGCCATACCGCGCAAACCGCACATCCGATTGACATTTTCTCTACGCGTACACGTCAAGAATAATAATCATATTGTTTACCTGTGATTTCAGGTCAATATGATGTCGTCCTCTATGAATTTGAATGTTAGACGCCCGTTTTGGCCGTTTATGATACCAGAACGGCGTTCTCGGTCACCGCGGGCACACGGCACGTCTGATTGACATGCCGCCTGCTTGACCTCATCACAATTCACTCACCCGTTGATGTCTTTTGATTTAAGGCCATTACGAATCCGTTCGTCCCATTTGGACCCCCCCATGCTCATTTATGAAGCGCACGCAACACTTAAAAAATGCATATTGAGCCGTACGGTGAAAACCGCACGTCCGATTGATGTGTCATTTGTGCGTACACGTCATGAATAATAATTATATTTTTTCCCTATGATTTCAGGTCAATCCGATGTCGTCCGCTATGAATTTGACCGTTAGACGCCAGTTTTGGCCGTTTATAACACTAGAACAGCGTTCTCGGTCACCGCGGGCACATGGCACATTCGATTGACTTTCTGTCTACTCGACCACATCACAATTCACTGACCCGTTGATTTCGTCTGATTTCAGGCCGTTCCGACTTCGTTCGGCCCATTTGGACCCCCCACACGC
The DNA here is from genome assembly GCA_963277665.1 of Viscum album. Taxonomy (NCBI): domain Eukaryota; kingdom Viridiplantae; phylum Streptophyta; class Magnoliopsida; order Santalales; family Viscaceae; genus Viscum; species Viscum album. The sequence continues at coordinate 1,991,785,202 of OY728126.1, read as the reverse complement.
GTTTATGAAGCGCGCGCAACACTTATTAAATGCATATTGAGTCGTATCACACAAACCATGCGTCCGATTGATGTACCATCTGTGCGTACACGTCACGAATAATAATTAGATTGTTTCCTTGGGGATTTCAAGTCAATCCAATATTGTCCGCTATGAATTTGACTGTTAGACGCCCATTTTGGCCGTTTATGACACCAGAACGGCGTTCTCGGTCACCGCGGGCACACGGCACATCCGATTGACATGTCATCTGATCGACAGCATCAAAATTCACTCACATGTTGATGTAGTCTGATTTCATGTCATTCTGACTTCGTTCGGCTAGTTTGGACCCCCCACACGCGTTTATGAAGCGCGCGCAACACTTAAAAAACGCATATTGAGCCGTACCGCACAAACCGCATGCCCGATTGATGTGTCGTCTTCTCATACATGTCACGAATAATAATTATATTGTTTCCCTATGATTTCAGGTCAATACAATGTCTCCTGCTATGAATTTGACCGTTAGACACCTGTTTTGGCCGTTTATGACACCAGAACGGCGTTCTCGGTCACCGCGGGAACACGGCATGTCTGATTGACATTTCATCTACTCGACCACATCACAATTCATTGACCCGTTGATTTCATCTGATTTCAGGTCATTCTGACTTTGTTCGTCCTGTTTGGACCCCCCCCCCCCCCCACGCGCGTTTATGAAGCGCACGCAACACTTAAAAACGCATATTGAGTCGTACCATGCAAACCGCAAGTCCGATTGATGTGACATCTGCGCGTAAACATCACGAATAATAATTATATTGTTTCCATGTGATTTTAGGTCAATCCGATGTAGTCCACTATGAATTTGACCGTTCGACGCCCGTTTTGGCCGATTATGACACCAGAACGGCGTTCTCGGTCACCGCGGGCACATGGCACGTCCGATTGACATGTTGTCTACTCAACCACATCAAAATTCACTCACTCGTTGATTTAGTCTGATTTCAGGCCATTCCGAATTCGTTCGGCCCGTTTGGACTGCCCACGCGCGTTTATGAAGCGCGCGCAACACTTAAAAAAATGTATATTGAGTCGTACCGCGCAAATCGTACATCCAATTGATGTTCTGTCTGCGTGTAAACGTCAAGAATAATAATTATATTGTTTCCATGTGATTTCAGGTCAATCATATGTCATCCTCTATGAATTTGACCATTAGACGCCCGTTTTGACCGTTTATGACACCAGAACGGCGTTCTCGGTCACCGCGGGCACACGGCACGTCCGATTGACGTGTCGTCTGCTCGAACACATCAAAATTCATTGACCCATTTATGTCATCTGATTTCAAGAAATTCCGACTTCGTTTGGCCCGTTTGGACCCCCCCACGCGCGTTTATGAAGTGCCCGCAAAACTTAAAAAACGCATATTGAGTCGTACCGCGCAAACCGCACGTACGATTGACGTTCCATCTATGAGTACACATCATGAATAATAATTAGATTTTTTCACTATGATTTTAGGTCAATTCGATGTCGTCCGCTATGAATTTGACCGTTAGACGCCCGTTTTGGCCGTTTATGACACAAGAACGGCGTTCTCGGTCACTGCGGGCAGACGGCATGTCCAATTGACATGTCGTCTACTCAACCACATCAAAATTCACTCACCCATTGATTTCTTCTAATTTCATGTCATTCCGACTTCGTTTGGATCATTTGGACCCCCCCCCCCCATGCGCGTTTATGAAGCGCGCGCAACACTTAAAAAATGCATATTAAGTTGTACCGCGCAAACCGCACGTCCGATTGATGTGATGTCTATGCGTACAGGTCACGAATAATAATTAGATTGTTTCCCTATGATTTCAGGTCAATCTGATATCTTCCAGTATGTATTTGACCGTTAGACGCCCGTTTTGACCATTTATGACACCAGAACGACGTTCTCGGTCACCGCGGGCACACAGCACGTCCGATTGACATTTTGTCTACTCTACCACATCACAATTCACTGACCCATTGATGTCGCCTGATTTCAGGCCATTCCGACTTCGTTCTCCCCGTTTGGACCCCCCACGCGCGTTTATGAAAAGCGCGCAACACTTAAAAACGCATATTGAGCTGTACCGCGCAAACCGCAAGTCTGATTGACGTTCCGTCTTTGCGTACACGTCACGAAAAATAATTAGATTGTTTCCATGTGATTACCGGTCAATCTGATGTTTCCCACTATGAATTTGACCATTAGACGCCCGTTTTGGCCGATTATGACACCAGAACGGCGTTCTCGGTCACCGCGGGCACACGGCACGTCCGATTTACATGTCGTCTACTCGACCACATCACAATTCACTCACCCATTGATGTAATCTAATTTCAGGCCATTTCGACTTCGTTCGACCCGTTTGGACCACCTCACGCGCGTTTATGAAGCGCATGCAACACTTAAAAACAAATATTGAGTCGTAACGCGCAAACCGCACGTCCGATTGACGTGCATTATGCGCGTACACGTCAAAAATAATAATTAGATTGTTTCCCTGTGATTTCAGGTCAATCCAATGTCGTCCGCTTTGAATTTGACCGTTAGACGCTCGTTTTGGCCGTTTATGACACCAGAACGGCGTTCTCGGTCACCGCGGGCACACGGCACGTCCAATTGATGTGTCGTCTACTCGACCACATCACAATTCACCCACCCATTGATTTCATCTGATTTCATGTCATTCCGACTTTGTTCGGCCCTTCCCCCCCCCCCCCCCACGTGCTTTTATGGAGCGCGAACAACACTTAAAAAATTCATCTTGAGTCGTACCGTGCAAACCGCTCATCTGATTGATGTGTCGTCTACTCTTACACATCATGAATAATAATTAGATTGTTTATCTGTGATTTCAGGTCAATCCGATGTCGTCTGCTATGAATTTGACCGTTAGACGCCCGTTTTGGCCGTTTATGACACCAGAACGGCGTTCTCGGTCACCGCGGGCATATGGCACGTCCGATTGACATTCCGTCTACTCGACCACATCAAAATTAACTAACCCATTGATTTTATCTGATTTCAGGCCATTCTGACTTCGTTCGTCCCGTTTGGACCCCCCCACGCGCGTTTATGAAGCACTCGCAACACTTAAAAAAACGCATATTGAGCCGTACCGTGAAAACCACACGTTCGATTGACGTGTCATCTATGTGTACAGCTCAAGAATAATAATTATATTGTTTCCTTGTGATTTCAGGTCAATCCGATGTCGTCCGATATGAATTTGACCGTTAGACACCCGTTTTGGCCGTTTATGACACGAGAATGGCGTTCTCAGTCACCGAGGGCACACGGCATGTCTGATTGACATTCCATATACTCAAACACATCACAATTCACTCACCCATTTATTTCGTCTGATTTCATGCCATTCCGACTTCGTTCGGCCCGTTTGGACCCCCCCACGCGCGTTTATGAAGTGCGCGCAACACTTAATAAATGCATATTGAGCCGTACCGCGTAAAACGCACATCCGATTGATGTTTCTTCTACGTGTACACGTTACGAATAATCATTAGATTGTTTCCTCGTGATTTCAGGTCAATCTGATGTCGTCCGCTATGAATTTGACCATTAGACGCCCGTTTTGGCCATTTATGACACCAGAACGGCGTTCTCGGTCACCGCGGGAACACGGCATGTCCGATTGATGTTCCATCTACTCGAACACATAAAAATTCACTCACCTGTTGATGTCGTCTGCTTTAATGCCATTCTGACTTCGTTCGGCCCGTTTGGAACCCCCCACGTGCGTTTTTGAAGCGCGTGCAACAGTTAAAAATGAATATTGAGCCGTACTGTGCAAACCGCACGTCCGATTAATGTGTCGTCTATGCGTACATGTCACGAATAATAATTAGATTGTTTCCCTGTTATTTCAGGTCAATCCTATGTCATCTGTTATGAATTTGACCGTTAGACGTCCGTTTTGGCCGTTTATGACACCAGAACGGCATTCTCGGTCACCGCGGGCACACGGCACATCCGATTGACATATTGTCTACTCAACCACATCACAATTCACTCACACATTGATGTCGTCTGATTTCATGCCATTCCGACTTCGTTCGGCCCGTTTGGACCCCCCCCCCCCCCCCCCTCACGCGCGTTTATGAAGCGCGCGCAACACTTAAAAAACACATATTGAGCCGTACCGCACAAACCACGCGTCCGATTGACGCGCAGTATGCGCTCACATGTCAAGAATAATAATTAGATTGTTTCCCTGTGATTTCAAGTTAATATGATGTCGTCCTCTATGAATTTGATGGTTAGACGCCCGTTTTGGCCGTTTATGACACCAGAACGGCGTTCTCGGTCACCACGGGCACACGGCACGTCCGATTAACGTATCGTCTACTCCAACACATCAAAATTCACTCACCCATTGATTTCTTCTGATTTCAGGCCATTCCGACTTCGTTCGGCCCGTTTGGACCCCCCACGCGCGTTTTTGAAGCTCGCGCAACACTTAATAAACGCATATTGAGTCGTACCGCGCAAACCGCACGTCCGATTGACATTCCGTCTACGCGTACACGTCACAAATAATAATTATATTTTTTCCCTGTAATTTCAGATCAATCCGACATTGCCCTCTATGAATTTGACCGTTAGATGCCAGTTTTGGCCGTTTATGACACCAGAACGGCGTTCTCGGTCACCGCGGGCACACGGCACGTCCGATTGACGTTCCGTCTGCTCGACCACATCAAAATTCACGGACCCGTTAAAATCGTCTAATTTCAGGCCATTACGACTTCGTTCGGCCCATTTGGACCCCCCCCCCCCCCCCCACGCGCTTTTATAAAGCGCGCGCAACACTTAAACATCAAGAATAATAGTTATATTGTTTATCTATGATTTTAGGTCAATATGATGTCGTCTGCTATGAATTTGACCGTTAGATGCCCGTTTTGGCCGTTTGTGACACCAGAACGGCGTTCTCAGTCACCGCGGGCACACGGCACGTCTGATTGACATGTTTTCTGCTCAAACACATCACAATTCACTCACCCGTTGATGTCATCTGATTTCAGGTCATTCCGACTTCGTTCGGCCCGTTTGGACCCCCCACGGGCATTTATGAAGCGCGTGCAACACTTAAAAAATGCATATTGAGCCGTACCGTGCAAACTGCACGTCTGATTGATGTTCCATATACGCGTACACATCAAGAATAATAATTATATTGTTTCCCTATGATTTCAGGTCAATCTGATGTCTTCCTCTATGAATTTGACCGTTAGACGCCCGTTTTGGCCGTTTATGACACCAGAACGGCGTTCTCGGTCACCGCGGGCACACGGCACGTCCGATTGACGTGTCGTCTACTTGACCACATAAAAATTCACTCACCATTTTATGTCTTCTGATTTCAGGTCATTCTAACTTCGTTCGGCCCATTTTGACCCCCCACGCGCGTTTATGAAGCGCGCGCAACACAGCGCATATTGAGCCGTACCGCGCAAACTGCACGTCTGATTGACATTCCGTCTACGCGTACACATCAAGAATAATAATTATATTATTGACCTGTTATTTCAGGTCAATCCGATATCGTCCACTATGAATTTGACCGTTAGATGCCCGTTTTGGACGTTTGTGACACCAGACCGGCGTTCTCGGTCACCGCGGGCACACGGCACGTCCGATTGGCGTGCCTTCTGCTCGATCACTTCACAATTCACTCACCGTAGAAAGATACAGATATTGAAAGAGTTCTTGGGCTTCTCCCAAGAAACAACTGCCTGAAGTTTCTCTCCATCCACTGACACACCTTCCTCTGATATTATTTGACCCAATAACTATACCTAATCAATACAGAAATGACATATTTATAGCTTGTTGTATAGTAGATGCATTATAAGTGTAATCTGTATGATGTCAAGATATTGGGTATGATCATCATCAGTCTTAGAGTGCACGAAGATTTCATCCACAAATACTAAAACAAACTAATCTAGGTAAAAAAGGAAAATTATATTCATCAAGGATATAAAAACTTCTAGAGAATTCATCAACACAAATGAAATTAACTCATGCATGGGGTTCATTCTCATCTGGATCACCAATATCACTGCGATGTCCACCAGCTGTATTCGGAGCCTACAATATCTATCAATATTATGTATCTTAAACATATCAATAAAAGTCAATCTGAGTATGGTTTGTTTTATTGTTTACCTGTGGCGCCACTTGTTGTGTCGCCATTTCATCGATACATGATGACATCTGTGACAACCTCTCCTCATACTATGCACATAACTGCTGAAACTGTGAATCAAAATTGCGCTGCATATCCTACATGGAAGCATCTATCTCAGCCTATGTGCGCATCCCTGACTCTCTGCATGAACCCATCACATCTTCTCTAACAACTGCACGTCGTGGGACACCACCACCATAAGTCAAAGAATAACCATGACCATCATTCCCCACGACACGGTGAAATATTTCATCTCTACGCATAGTACTACGACGTTGCTCCTCTGGAAACTCTGCTAACTAAGCATCAAACTGACCCTGTAGCATATAATGTATGAACAAATATGAATAATTTATATAAAATAAAAATACATTTATTAGTAAATAATTTTCATACTATAACACCAGCAACATCGGGATCACTCACACTACGAGTCCTCATCTATATGGACATATGATCGATTGGCTCGCCACGTTGGTGTAACTATAATAAAGGGGTTCACCGTGTTATACTACAATATTTTTAAAATATGAATGAAATAGTGAATTCTAAACTTACATCATGTCTGAGCTGTGACACATGTTGAGTGCCAAGTCTGGAAGGCGTGCCCTACATCGCCTGATTATGTGAATGACGAGCAGACTCAGTCTACATTCAACGTATTTACTTAATAGACATTTGAAAAATTAGTCATTTATAGATTAAAAGTAAAAAATATTACCATCGCTGCCTTAGTCGACCAAAACGCAACCAAATCCTGCCACTGTGCAGGAAGAATGCCCGGAGGGACTCGTTGTAGAATGTCTGGCACACCCGCAAATGGTGTCCAGTGATCTCTCTTCACCCTTGACTTGTAATACTTCCATAATTTTAGGAATTTGGACATACATATAGCCCGAAACTCATCTGGACAGGATGTCAAATTATCCTGTTAAAAATTGGCAGTAGATGGGACAATAATAATAACAATATCATGAAAAATTAAACATTGAATTTACCTGAACCTCCCTCCATGATCTGACCATCGTATCCTGGGGGAAATAACTCCAATCATGAGTCGTCAGAGGGAATCTGTATGAGTCTCATATTATATTCCCAAACTAACGACTCAATGCAGTAGTACCATCTACAACTGGATGAAATGTGTCCTCAAATAACACATCCAATCAGGCTCCAAATTTCCAGAATCGAACCCCTCTACCAGGACCCCTGCGTCTGCTGGAAGAAGCACTAGATCCTGATAAACATAAATTCATAATTCAATTACAATATAAATTAATGATTATAAATAGTTAGGGAAATATAAACAAAAAATTACAATCAATTAATTTAGAAAAATAAAAACATACATACCAACAACATCAGGTGAACCACTGTGACCACCCTGTGACATACCTACATTAAAAGAAATTATAGTTAAATCAATAAATTTTTATACATATATAACTCATAAATATTTTTATAAATAATAACTGGGGATATAATTACAATTTTCACTAATCATGCAAGTCTATCGTATCTCCTTAAACTGTCTCTCTGGCCCATTGTATATCTTCATCTCGTATAGCTACTGTTGTTTGGTCATGTGTTTGATTAGGAAATTCGATAACTTTAGGTTCCTCTTGGTCAATCAGAAAAACCCCTCTTCTAGACATTTTCACCACAACTTTCTAATCAGAGTCAATGCCGACAAAGTAAACTTGTTCTTCCTGCGATGTCAGTATGAATGGATCATTGCTAACTCGGTCATCTTTATATAGCATATTGTTAAATTTTAATAATGTAAATTGGAATTTATCAACTTTTGTTCCACGAACTGGATCGAACCAATCACACCTTAACAATATATGTTTTAATCCACGACCATAAATAACCTTAATAATATCTCCCAACAATCCATAATAATAACCCACACCAACAAAAGAACAACCAACACCACTATTTTGTGTGGCTCAATTCATGTCAACATCGCTAATATGAAATCAGAATCTGTTAGCATCCAAAGACTTGTAGCGACGAGCTGAAATAAATGGACCATCAGCTAGTTGGTTGAGTTATTTGCTCACATGATGGGTTAAATCACGTAACTTTTGAATCTTAAAATTTCACATATATAGTTTAATGGATAAAGGATTGTGAAAATACAACTAAGTTGCACTATAAAAATATTAAATAAATTATACGTACATGAGTCTTGAACCACTCATGAAATGTGTTGAAATGATGTTTTTGGATTTGATAGTCAGTTGCACGGGGCCTTTCACGTTTCAACTCAGTGATATGCATCCTAAATCACAACACAATATAAGGAAAGCAATAAAATAAATATAGAAACAAAATACACATCAACTATTAAACTTACTGTATCAATGGCATAACTGATGGAGTGTTGAACAACACATATCGATGAGCTTGAACCCACTCGTTGTTCCACATATCAAATGTTATTACTTTCTCCAATTGGACCCTTGTCATTCTGGGACGGTTTATCTATCTTTGTTTCAACCTCATCAATATATGAAGCACAGAAATTAGTAAACTCATCTATTAAATATCCCTTGGCAATTGAGGATTCTGGATGAGCTTTGTTGTGCACATAATTTTTCAATGTATTTAATTATCGCTCTATTGGATACATCCACCTGAATTGCACAGGACCGCCAGAAATGACTTCAACAGTTAAATGCACGGTCAGGTGAACCATGACATCAAAAAAATACGGCGGAAAGAGTTTTTCTAGGTGACATAGTGCAAGTACAATCTTATCCTGTATCTTTTTCAAATCACTCATACGATGATTCCTTGAATAGAGCTGTCCAAAAAATTAGAAACTCCAATCAATGGCTCAACAACCTAGGAAGGTAAGCAATCAAAAATTGTTATAGGAATTAACTGTTGAAGCATAATATGATTATCGTGACTTTTCAAACCCTGTAATGTCATGCTCTTCATATTCAAATGCTTCGAAATATTAGATCAATAACCATCTGGCACCTTAACGGTCTTCAAAATTGATAGAAATGTTTGTTTCTCTTTTTTACTCATTGTGTACTGTGCAGCAGGCATGTATTCCCAATTACCTTTACCCAGCTGTAAATGTAAAGGTTTTCTCAATCCTATTTCTTTCAAATCACGTTGAGCATTAGCACTATCCTTTGATTTCACCTTGATGCCTAAAATGGTGCACAGAATATTATCACATACATTTTTTTCAATGTTCATCACATCCAAATTATGTCTTAAAATATTATATTTCCAATAAGGAAATTCAAAAAAAATACTTCGTTTCTTCCAATTATGACTTCACTGTCTATTTGCAGCAGGAATAGAAGGAAATGCAGGAACCAATAAATCTTGAAAATCATACATTGTATGAATGTTTTCTTGATCAAGTTGTGCACAAATTTCAACCCCAGACGGTATTTGTGGTGATGGGTCATACTCTTTATTCCCATCAAACGATACACGGTCTTTTCTGAACCTGTGCAATGGAGGAAGAAAGCATCTGTGACCAAGATATGCCCTCTTTATACAGTTCTTAAGCCATATATATTTCTTAATCTTATTAAAACAAGGGCAAGCAAATTCTCCTTTGGTACTCCAACCTGATAAGTTAACATACGTTGGGAAATCATTAATTGTCCATAAAAAAGAATCCCGAAGTCTAAACATTTCATTAGCTGCCGAGTCAAAATTCATTACACCATCGGCCCAAAATTATTGCAGCTCATCAATCAAAGGTTGCATATAAACATCGATTTTATCACTAGGTCCTCTCAGTCTATCAATTAGAATTGACAGTAACAAAAAAGGTTGCTTCATACATACCCATGGGGGAATGTTGTATGGAACCAACACCACTGGCCATGTACTATGTGTCACACCAACCATGGACCTAAATGGGTTAAAACCATCTGCTGTCAAACCCATTCGAATATTACGATCATCTCGGGAAAATTCTGGGTGTCTTTGATCAAACTATTTCTATGCCAAAGAATCTTTCGGGTGAGTTAATTTATTAACCTCTTTCTTTCTCTTTGAATTCCAAGTCATCAATTTAGAAATTTTAGTGGACAAGAATAATCTATTCAGTCTCGGTTTCATTGGGAAATAACGCATTCGTTTAGTGGCAACTTGTTTCCCTTGATTCAAGACTCTCCCAGAAAGAATCTGACTACCTTGATTAATCTCATTGGTCTTCCACCTAGATGTATAGCAAACAGTACAATTATTTAATTGCACATTCTCTTTTCTGAACAACATACAATTATTGCAACATGCATCAATTGTATCATATGTAAAACCAAGATCATCAGTCAACTTGCGAGCTTGATATAATGACTCTGGAATCTTCGCTCCAGTAGGGAGTACCTTCTTCAATAATACCAACAACATGTCGAATGAGGTGTCTGACCACTGGTTTAAGGCCTTCAGATGTAACAATTCAACGATGAACGACAGTTTACTAAATTTAGTGCACCCAGGATATAATTCAGTACGCATATTGTCAAGAATTTCAAATAATTTATGTCACGAACCAGGCCGGGTCGCCATCCGACCCGGTGCCCGACCCGGTCCGCGACATAGCCCGAAGGGCGTTCCCAATCCCCACGGGCTGGAACAAGTTCCTGGGTATCAAAACTAACACATGGGAATGATTTTACCTGAAATAGTAAACACAAAACAACTGATAAGATAAAGAAACTGAAACTGAGAGTAGACAACCAAACAGGGCCTTAAACTAAAAACAAAAATAGGGGTTTACAACTTGAACCCACAACCAAAATAAGCGACAACAAAAGAAACTCAAACTCAAACCTCCAAGAAACCATAGAGACGCAACATCCACACTCCACAACACCAACCTGCATGAGAAGACCATCAACGACCAGAACCACCATCGCTGAGCACGAAGTCACAACCTGGAATGCAGAAGAAACAGAATCTACATACACCCAAGGGTGTATATAGGGTGTGAGCTAAAACCCCAGTAGGATGTCACCGAGAAAAGGTTCCATGCATAATTATTAAAAGACAGATATATTTGAAATTTAACGGAATAAAAATAAATAAAAGCTTAAAGAATTTTAATGAAAACATTTTTTAAGGGAAAAATTATCTAAAAGGAAAACAACCTAAATTAAATTACACACACGCACACACACACACATGTACACACACACACTTTTCTTGGTAACCCCAACATCACACCGTGTGCCGACAGTGAGAAAAAAGCAAAAGAGGAGCACAATACATGGGAGAGGCCCTAAAGATACTAGCGAGAAGTGGGACCCTAGAACCTCGTGTCTCGGTGAACAGTATAGGAATCACAACAAAATACGTTCTCATGCACGAGCCACTAGACAGGGAAACACATCCATAACCTAGTGGTCTCCGATCATCATCCAATGTTTAGTTAGTGTTGTAAGCGTCAATCCAGCTAAGTGAAACTGGGCCAGAGCCACTCCCGTATCACTAGCGCACTAGTCCTAGTCCGCCCACCTAGTACCCAGGCTTCCTGTTTGTGCTCAAGTAATTCAAAGTTCATGCCACATGTCATAATCATACACTCAAACCCAATAAGACACTACACATGCCCAAACAACCAGTTGCACACACAAAATCCATTTGAAATAATACACCGCTAAAACGTTTTCCAAACATGTTTCACACTACTGACATAATCTAATAAACCACTTAAAAAGTTTATAAAACAATAGAAAAAGAGTGTCACATGGTTTTACACACACAAAAGTAACCATTTATAAATCCAAAACACATTCCAACATCGCACGCACTCAAATACAATATAAAGTGTGACCTGCACCACCAAAAGGTTTGATGGAAAACCCTTACACCATATGAAAAACACCATTGCATAAACCACATAATTTAACATGCCAAAAATAAAAGATTATAAAAAAATTTAGAATAAATCGCTTAACATTAACCACTAAGCTCATGCAAAAACTTCTTTTATGACCAAACTCACCCGACGTCATGTAAAAAAAATAGTTCGCACCACTTGCATGACTTAATAAGATAACCGCACAATTCAAAAGTCACTAATAGAGTTCTAAGAAGAAAACACTCAATAATATGAACAATATACTAAACAATTTCAATGCAAATAAAACTTCAAATAAAACTCACTTCACACAAAAAAAATTAATTAAAAATATGTGAAACAAAATAAACATTGCAAATTAATTCATCATATAACAATTAGACGAGGAACCACCTACCTCAGGTGTATAAACTCCAAAAAATTGATGTGAAACCTTCAAATTCTAGCGTGAAACATCAATCACGCACCGTTTTCACCGCAAGGAACCTCACGCAAACTCAAAGTCATGAATTTGAATTAAAAACTTCAAGTTAGAACCACAAAATCGGACCTCATATCCGCTGGAAAAAACCAAAACAACAAAACTCAGAGAAAGAAAAAAAATAAAACTAATAATAATAATAATTAATATAATAGTAATAATAATAATAAACTAAAACTAATTACAAAAATAATAGTAATAATTTTATAGTAATAAAATAAAAGTTACAACAATTATAACAACGGTAATAAAAATAATCATAACAATTACATCCCCAATAATATTATTATTGTGATAATTGAAATAATTTATTAAAATTTATAACACCTTTAATTTTATTTATTTATCATAAGGTCATTTTATTTAATTAATTGGATATTGGCAGGTCACCCGGTGGACCAGGCGAGGCTGCGCGATTTCAAAATCGTGTCGCGCCTGAGTCATGCCTCGCCCAAGGCCGCGGTGCACCGAATATTATCAAGGCCAAAATACTTCTTTATCAGCGCAAAAGCACAAAACCACAATCGGGCTCGGCCAGAATTTCATATAAAAATGATAATAACAAATAAAAGAAGACAAAATTATAAGATAAAAAAAAAAAAAAAAAAAATAGAAACGAGACACAGCACAAATGTCAGGTGTGACAATTTCAATGCTTCTCCATCTGCAGAAGAACGGGGATTACTCAATCCAACATCGTCATTATGACATTAATGTCTTCAGATTGAAATTGATGCATCATATCATTGAGCATTATTTTCATTGGATCAACTGTTCTCGAATCAACATTCATATGAATACTTTCTGAGTGATGACATGAAACAGAATCTTCTCCATGACGTGTCCATGTCTTATAGTTTTTTAAAAACCCATTCAAAAACAAATTTTCTCTAACACTATCTCATTTGAAGAGATGTCTATTTGCACATTTTCTACATGGACAACTAATCATATCTCTTGGAAATCTGTTGGTGAAATCCATAAATCGCTTAATCCCCTCATAATATTCAGCTTAAAATCTATCTTGCATATCAATCCAGCTCCTATCCATATCTGTATTTAATCGAAATCAAAAGTGAAATTTCTTATTTAAATTCTAAAAAAACAAATATCATTAAAATTTAAAAACCAAATTTGAAGGATAAAAAACATTACCTGCGGAGGACTCGATTGCGGGTAACGGGGTGTGACTCGATTGCGGATCCATGACGGTGTAGTGACTTGACAACAGGGTTTCGACAGCCAGACTCAAAAGGAGTGGAACCGTTGGACGAAGCGTGGAGGGTTCTACACGGCGGGGCACAACGGACCGGGAGGGTCCAACGGAGGCAGTATGACTTTCCGGAGGGATGCAACGGGTCTGGGAGGGGATGACGATGGCAGGACTGTCCAAAGGTGAAGCACGGAGGCAGGGGTGGGGGTTGCCGGGTTGTGGGGGTGTCGGGGTCACGGGGGCGCAGTGCGGAGGTAAGGTGATGGGGGTTGCTGGGGTTGCTTGTGGTGTAGCACGGAGGCAAGGGGGTGGGGTTCACCGGGGGTCGGGGTCATTGGGGGTTGTCGGGGTCACCGGGAGGTCGGGGTTGGAGGTCGGGGTCGCCGGCGGTCAGGGATCGGGGTTGTCGGGGGTCGGGGAGGGGTCGTCAGGGTCGGGGTCGCTGGGTTGAGGGGTCGGGGTCGCGGAGGTCGGGGTCATGGGGTCGGGGAGGGGTGGGTCGCGGGGTCGGGGAGGGGATAATGGGGGAGGGGAAAATTAGGTTTTTGCGCTATTAAAGTGTAGCAGCCGCCATTTGGCGGCGGCGGTTTATAGTATTAGCGGCCGCTAAAAGTCCCCCGCCTCAAAAGCCAAAAATTCTAGTAGTGTGTGTAAGATGGAATACCCTCATCTCATCGGGTTGAAACTGAAATAAAACCCAAAATTTCATCAATAGTAATAGCATAAATCATGTGCATCATCCAATGGTGAAATAAAAATAATTGTAATAGTTAAAAACTAGAAAATTAGAATTCAATTCAAGGAAATTTGGATTTTCCCTATACATAGGGTAGCTACTCCCGGGCACATTTTATTACCTAACTTCATTTCATTTATATATGTGTCTAATGTCACCAAAAATTAAGTCAAATTATAAAAGAAAACCCCTCTGATACCACTTTGTAACATCCCAGACTTAGATGCCACCCGAAACGGTGCCCCGATCCCAGTTGGTCACATGGCCTAAAGTGCATCTCCCCTAATGCCAGAGGCTACCGACTAGCAGTGAGGGCCTAGGTTAGTCAGTGGGAAGATTATTCCCTCATTACTAGAGTATCATAGTGGAAGTCAAAACATGAAATAGAAAAGGCGAATAAATAAGCAGCAGACAACTAAAAGTAAGACAAGACAGGTATATATATATATCAATAACCAAAAGTGTCACATATACAAAATGATGCAGATGGTACAAGTATCTTTAAATCATCCAGAACAATACATGGAAATACAATACAAGTATCCCAAAAAGAAAAAAAGACAAAAAAGGTATCCCAGCATCACAAGCCTCAACTTGGTCCTATGCTCCCCTGTTCCAAAGCCACAAGCAACAACCTATACTAGGGCGCTTTCCCCTATCATCACCCACAACCATATAATCTTTTTGGGTCCTCGTGGAGGCCTAAATAGGGTGTGAGATAACCATCCCAGTAGGAAATCACCCAGGTCTATACAGTTCTAACATCAATTCTACAAAAGTGATAGAAAGTGTAAACAACTGGAAAGTAAGCATGTATGCCCATGGCATAAGTCTACTGCAATAAGTAAAACTGAACAGGCCCTCAAGGACACCTACAAAAGAGATTCAGCTCCTAATAAGGTACCTATAACAAGTAACAAGCAAGTCACACAACCACGTCGTACATTAATCTGTATCAAGAAACCATAGTCATGCTATATAGAGAAGTCAAGTATCCCACGTCCACTCTGTATAGTGAAAGTAGCATCCCACGACCATGTTGTATAGTGAAGTGTAGACCTCAAGGGATAGATCCTAGGTGTCAGTAGACCAAGTAATTCAAGTAAGAGTATCTAGACCATGGAGAGCTGAATCCAAGGAGCTTGTCCAAGGCATCCCATTGATTCCCATGGGAATCCCTGGTGGAAACTCAGTTAGGCACTGGTTCGGGTCCTAGGATCATGGAAATATCAAGTCCTACATAAGCCCAAGCAAGCCGGATCCATGGGGTATAAAGGCCTGAGGCATCCCATGGAATCAAGACCCAAGGGGAAGAATCAACCCAAGGTGTCTACTACCACGTTACAGATCCAAGGAGATCAGTCCAAGGCATCTATCAAACCATTCAATCAAGAATTCAAGCATTCAAATTAAACATTCATAACCAGGTGAGTATACCCACTCACGTCACCAAGCATCATCCATGAGTATACCCACTCATACAAACCATTTATCAAAAGCATATGGGCATACCCTCCCATATAAACACATTTAACATGCCATTAGTCATTTTACATATAGGTATACCCACCCATATCATTCATTTAACATGCCAAGATAACAAAAAAGTTAAGGCATAACATGATATTCATTAATCAATGAGTCATTACATATCCTAAACTAGATACTCAAGCTATCAAGTCATTAATAGGCTTCCTATAACTAGGAAATCCCAAGAACACGCCCCTTGGGTGTTTTAATAGGAATAAACAAGCTATTCCCTTAAGGAACACCCCTTGGAGTACCTCGAAATGAGAAACGGGTGCCAACGCACTGAAACGGAACTAATGGTCAACCTCACTAGGTCCAACTAAAGCTACTAAAAGCTACTCGCTCAAAAATGAGACCTTGCTAGAAAGTCCAAAAAATGGAATATCAGACAAACGCCCAAAAAACACCAAGAAAATCTGAAATAAATTATATACCACCTACCTCACCTCATTAGTAGACAGCTTGTCTAGTATCAAGTCTTGATCCGTCCTGGTTTGGAAGAAATATGAAGAACAGATGAAGAAAAGGATATTAGGGGAAATGATCCTAAATCCAAATAGTGTATTTGTTGTTCCGAAGAATCAAGAACGACTAAAAAGGAATTGATTACTTACTGATACGTTTCCAATGTGACTGACGGCGGTTGAATCGGAGTCCAGGCGGCTTCAATATATAAAAAACTAGTTTAGATGGCTTTTGGGTTCCAAAAACGAGAGTAAAAGATTTTACGTCAAAAAAAGAGCTACTACCTCTTTTATAAAAAAAAATATGGACAAGTAAACAGCATTTACCTCAAGTACACGGAATGTACACCAATTTTATTTTATTTTTTGAGCTAGATTGGCTACACGTCGTGACTTCCAAGTACACGGCGTGTACTTGAAGTACATGGTGTGTAGACCAAGTACACGACGTGTACCTATCCTGTAGCCATATTTCAACATATTTTCCACTTTCTTTCCAAAAAAACAACCCAATCGGCCCACGGCCCGGCCTAAGGTCTAATTCAAAAAGAAATTAAACACATTTAACCCAAAAATAAGATTTGTACCTCAATAAAAACCTGGGATCTTACATCTAGAGTGCATGGTAAGTGTACCTTTCACCACATAGTTATTATACCCCTCATCAAAAATAGTAACCGTGTGAGATTTACCATTTTATCTAGGATTAAGCAATTTTGTATGTTTTTCATCATCATTGACCTTAAAATTTGGGCACTGGTTAATATAATGACCATACTACTTATATTTAAAACACTAGAGTGTATGTGGTGCATTCTGTGGATATTTCTATCCATTTTCATCATTAGATAAATTCTTCTCACCACTTCGGTATTTTATTTCTCAATAAACTTACTTTACATACTTGAAACAATTACTAATTACTTTAATAAAATTTCCCCCATGTTTCCTTCCATATTTTTAGCATAAAGAAAATCTCATCTTCTTCTCACCATGGTTTTTAGAATTTCCTTTGAATTCCATTTTTCTTTTCTTTTCAAAACCATAAGATTGATGGGTAAAACTAATATATATCCCCAACTTGATATAACATTGAATAATATATTCATAGCTATTAAAGTCTCTTATGGATAACTCCCTTCAGATACTTGGTTTTAATCCACTAAGGAATATGTCAACCTTACTTTTATGTTGAATGATAATACCAAAATCATACCTCTCAAGTCTGGTGAAATTTTACTTATAAGTACCAGTAGATTCATCATCCTTTTCCTTTAACTCAAGTAATTATTTATCTATTTTTATACTAATAATTTGAATAAAATTATTGTTGAAAAATAATATTTTAAATTCATACCACTCCATAGATTCAATTTATTCTTGTTCCCTCGTGTTCTTGATAAGATCCCACCACTTATCTACTTCTTCTTACAAATGATAAACATACAAAATAACTTTTTCATGTTACAAACATGAGAGGGAATAAAATATATTTTCAGTGGTACTGATCCATTGCTCATCAACTAGTGGATCAGCAGACCCACTAAAAGAATGTGGGAGTTTCCTCATGAAGGACTCAACAAATTTTTTCTCCCTCTTGGTTCATTTGGAAGATTAGTTAGATTCATAGATTTAGAATGTTGTGTGAGCATACAAATAATATATTTCATTCCAAATCCCATAAAATTATATTTCTCATGAGATTCATTTCATTTTCTATCACATTCATAATTAACATGATTCCTTCGGGTTCCATCCATTAAATAAAACCCAAAAAATAGTGTGAGAAACAATAATCTTGATGGGAAAACATATAATCATGAAAAAATAATTCATAGGATGTCTAAATACTAACACCTTATTCTATAAAACCTTAGTTTTAATTTATTTCATTCATGATCATTACCAAAATATTATTATTTTATTAAATAATTAGAATTATTCATAGGGTTATTACTAAAGTTTTCTTATATTATTTTCCAAATGTTAACTAAAACTTTCCTTGATACCAACTATAGAGACCCATACTTTCATACATACATATTACATCTTAATATATGAATATTCATTACATAATATTTTGATCCTTTCCAGAATCATTTTGGTCTAATATATTTGGAAACTTGGAAACATAAACAACTATTTATATCCTGGGGAAAGGAAACATATGAAAAAAGGTGATCTCATATGTTCAGTAAGGGTAAATAAAAGAGAGATATCAATGATCACATAAGAATATCATGAGTATAAGGGTATGAGAAAATGATCTTAACATTTAAAAACCATGCCATGTATATCATAGATCATAATATTAAGTTATGGAACAAATCTTGGTATTTTAAAATACATGAATCATAAAGGAATCAAATAACATGATCCATGAGATCATAACATTGGCATAAGACATGGAATTGTGGCATAAACATAAGTATAAAAAATAATTTCTTTATTGGTCAAGTATATTTTCAAATATTATCATAGTGGAATGGGATCACTCCCCAAACCATCATATTAGTAAAGGTTCTCTTCCAAGATTTTCATAGTGGATAAATTCTCTTATTGAACTGGGTTCACTCCCCATTCTAGTCTTGTTTATCTCATGAGATATCAATATTTTCCCAATGCATTGGATAGAGATATAGGTCCCACCCATAAAATAATTAAAATCATACATATTTGTTCCATAAGATCATAAATCATTCAACATATAGGTATCCAATAAAAGAAATGGGTTTCATAAAAATTCCATCAAAGCGTAACCCATGAAAAAGAAATGGGTTTCATAAACACTTATCATAATCATAAACCATATATAGAAATAATAAGGATGATATCCTTGGATAATATCTCCATTAAATCTTAAGAAATAGAAAATGATTTCATATAAGATATAAAATGTTTTTGAATGATCATTTGGAATAATTCTTGAGGAAAATAACCTTTTCATTTTGAAATCACATCTTTTTTTTAAAAGCTGTGAAATTATAAAGGAAAATTTTTTCTTTTAAAAGAACCTTGTAAAATTTTAAAGGAAGATTAAAATAATAAAATCATGATGGTGGGAAAATATATTCATTCCATATGTTTTTAAAAAAAATCCTTCCATGTTTTTTCATAAAAGTTACAAAGTACCTCGTTAGGAAAACAATAACAAGGTTCCTTTCAAACCATTTTTTAAAAAGTCAAACATGGGTAAAAATTACTTTAAAAATTATAATATAATATTAAAAAAATATTTAAAAAAAATTATAAAATATGTATATGGAAGAAAAATATTCCCGAGTGGAGACTTGAATATATACAATCCTAAATATTGATGAGATTGTGAAATAAAACCCTTACCACTTTGGTAAATTTTGAATCATAAGTACAATAAAATAAATAACCATGTATGGATAAATAAATCCCCATAATATTAATAATAATCATCATAAAATACATTAATTGATAGTATATACACTACACAAAAGAAATAAGTGGTGTATAAGGAATGTGTCCCACAGAAATAAAAGTGAGACAAAAATCCCTTACATCAGGTATGAATCCCTTCATACATGTTTAAAAATCTTGTATAATAAATATAGGTTTATTATAAATAAATTATAGAATAATAATTATATATATCACACCATATATGATTTACTTATATCCTTTTATTACTCGTTTATTAGAAATTCCTTGTTAATATCATGTTTCGGGCAAAAACAGATTTGTTTTTCATGTATGTTTTGATTTGGTATTTTTATTCCTTTTAATTTGATCATGATTAAAAAATATAAATAATTTTTAACATGATATAAATATCATATATATTCATTAAATATTTATTTATATTAATCTATTGAATTTAGAGGTAGAAAATGAATTACACCATTCATGGAGACGGTGGGTTGTGTGTATGCATAAACGATGTTTTCATTTTTTGACAGACAGAATAAAATAAAGGTAAATAATAATTAACTTTTATAGGATAATTATTATATCATGTATATTCATCAAATTCATCCTCATTACTATATAATTAAAATATAAATGAAAAATGAATCACATCGCTTCGTAGAGGTGGTAGTCCACATGTACGCACGAACGACGTTATCATTTCCAAAATGATTGAATAGTAAGAAATTAGACATGATATTATCATTATAAATATCATATATAAACATTACACCCATCATACTACCCATCCATAAAATATGGTGATGAAAAAAGGAATTGCATCACTACGTGGAGACGGTAAGTCGTACGTACGCACAAACGATACTTTCACTTCTCATTTGATAGAAAAGAGGGTGTATAATTGTGGTTTTAGAATAATAATAACATTAAATCATAATAAGTATAATAAATTTGTTGTTTTATAATATATAACAAAGATTTAGAGTAGGTAAAGAATAGTAGAAAAGAAAGTGATCGATTAATACAATTACCTATTCTTTGAAATGAATCCTTTAGATATCCTCTAAATGGATCTAGGGTTGGTATTTTTGGAATAAAATCACTTATATAATGTGTATAGGGAAGTTTATTAGATAAATTGGTAGATTTTGGTTGATATATAAAGCTAAAAGTGGTGTGAATAAGTGAGGGAGGAGGTTCCCTTTTATAATTGAGTTGAGGGGAACTTTTGGAATTTCTTAAATGATTAAATTATAATAAATTAATTATCAATAAGAAATAATCAAAATGGACATGTATTAGAATATAAGGCATGATATGGTTTTAATATCATCAACAAATATAATTTATACAAGTTTTTGTGTCATTTTAAACCTTATCATTTTGATTAAACCTTAGTTAACCAATTTTAATTTTAACTACGGTAACAACTTTTTAAATATTAAAGGTTTTTATTTTTATTTATAAGGTAAAAATTATCCCATAAATGGAAAATTTATGAAATTTAAGACAATATAATATCCAACTTGTATTATTTCAAGTTTTTTATGATTTTTAAATAATTTAATGAAATATTATTTTGATAAAATATCATTATTTTCAATTTTGGAACTATTCATTAAAGTTGAATTAAAAGACATAAATAAAAAATTTGAATACAAATATAATATTTTAACACAACAATAATAAGTCATATACACCTATAAAAAATTTTTAACACTATAAATTACTCAAATTACATCACTTTTAATATTTTTAATATCATTTATTTTTCTTTTCCATTAATTGAATAAATATTGTTTTGCAGTTGTGTGAGTATTTAAGGTAAATATATAATACCTAAAAATAAAAAATAAATTAACATCATGAATATAATTTCATTATGTGAAAAATTTATATTAATATTTATTCATATCTTATTTTTTTCTATGTAAACATATAAAGGATATTAAAAAAAAGAGAGTGACATTTTGTAACTTTATTTGATTTAAATAATATATAAGTCATTATAATGGAAAAATGACCATTAGACAACTCAGTTTAGAGCCTAAGGTTTTAAGGGTATTATTTAATTCATCAAATAAGAATTAGGATTAAAAATATGGCCTGATCACTTATTTTGAACATCGATTAACCGGATTTACCCTTTACCGGGGTTATAAATTTTACCATGGTTACTATTCATATTGACCAAAAATAAAAGGGAACTGCCTAACAAATTTTAACTTTATAATTCCAAATATGGAATCCATTTTATCATGTCCAATACATATAAGTGGAAGAAATTAATTTTAAAATAAGCATGCAACAGGCGAAGAAAACTGCTTTTTAGAAAAATGCATTTCTAAGCATAAAACTGAATTTATTCTTATACTATTACTAGAAAATATATTTTTGATTGTTTTAAAATATTTTATAAGTTAAATAATATATAAATTTCATTAAAATCATTTACCAATAGTGATTAATTTAATTTATTAATAAAAATACAGTGCGTGTATAAATAAATTTCAGAAAAACATTACCTTTATTTTTAAATATTTTTTATTTTAAATTCTAATAATTTGATAACTAATGAATACATTTTATAAATGTGTATATAATATATTTTTCATAATTTATTACCTACTATTCCTACCCTCTGATCCAATAGCTATGCAATAATGGACGCATAATATTTTAATAATGTTATGTGGTTCATCTAAACCGAGTGTTGCATGTAACACAAGCTATCAAAGAAATAAAATTATTTAAAGAGAAATATTTCATAAAAATATAAATTTTTTTTTAAAATCATGATATTTTAAAAAAGTGATTTATGCTTGATAGTGTATAAGACACGTAATATTGAGCTTAAACAAACTATGAAATAATATTTTTTTTATATGACTGTTATAACCTAGTTTTTAAATTGGAAGATATAAATAGTATTAACTACTATATGATATATATATATATATATATATATCATACTCAGTATAAATTTACTGATAATTCTTAGTAAATAATCAATCAATTTTTAGTAAAATAATTTTATTCATCAAAAATATATTTTCTTCAAAAATAATTTATTTCTTTTTGTGAGAAAATATTATAACCAATTTATAAAAAAATTAGAAAATTTATTTGATAAAATTAACTTAATTTTTTAAATTATAATATGAAAATTAAAATAAGGTGAAATTTTGGATTTTTCTTAAAAATGTAGATTTTTCAGTGAATAGTGAACAATGTCGTTTTTTATAAAACTACCATTTATTATCAATAAATTTATTAATTTAAAAGTAAAATTTTAATTTTAATTTGATTTCAAGTAACATAAGTATAATTTATTTATATTTAATTGAAATAATTACATTTGAATCATCTTTATATTGGATTTTAGTATAAGTTAGTTTTTTTATTTAAAAATGAATTTTTTCTGAAAATTGTGCATAATGTTTCTCCATTTTAATTAATTAAAAAATAACCTAATGAAGAATAATTTAAATAAAATAGATATATTTATTTAAATAAATATTAATTTAAATAAATACAATGATGATTACTAGTCATATAGTTAATATAAAATCATCTTGTGCTTGAAAAATACATTTCTTGAAAAAACCTCTTTTTCATCGCATCTGTGGGTTTTATTCTTAAATTAAATTATTCCAATTATGTGAATTTAATTTGGTAAAGTGTATTTTATATTTTTAATCATTATTATTTATATTATCTAATATGTTTAATTTAATTTTTTATAATGAATAGTGAAGATGGTAAAAATCTTTTATCACGGTTAAGGTAAAAACGAAATATTGGGGGTTTAAAATAAAAATATAAGGGTTAAAATGAATTAAAAACTTGTCTAAAATCTATTTATTTTCCATATTTAGACCTTATATTTTCTAATAGTTTATAATGGTCTATTTTTATCCTTTTTTCATGTGAAAAATGTGGGTTTCAATTTTTATTTTCAAAAATTACAAGTGTGTCACTCACCTCATTAATAAAAGGTAACCCTCTATCCTCTCCTCTTTACACCTTCAAACCCTTTCAGTTTGAAAAATAACTCCCCAAATTCCTTCCTTATTTCCTTCTCCACGACCTATATCCCTTGGTTTTATCATAAATCAATCCTAATAAGGATTTTGGTGTTAACTTAAGGAGGTTCTCCAAGAAGATGTATTGTGCTTAACTGAGCATTTTTATTTTATTTATTCTTAAATATACTTAAAATATTATTTAATTATGTTGATATAATAACAAAAGTATATAATTTATAATTATATGTTGTTATGTTAATTAAATAACCTAAATCTATCTCATTTTCCATCAAATGGGTAATGAAACCATCATTCGTATGTACGGTGGACTACCACTCCACGCATCGATGTGATTCATTTTTCATCATCCCCTCTCACGGATTGTTATAATGATTGATTTAAATTATATATGTGATATTTTTAACATATTTATAATTCTATAATTATGATATCACATTTACCTTCTTACATTCCATTCTATGGGGGATACGATAATGTTGCTTGTACGCACGGCAGACGACTTCCTCATGAAGCGACATGACTCATTTTTCACTAACACTTTACGTGGGAGGTACTAAGAATATATTTAATTAATATATGTGATATATATGAAACCATTACTATATTAATTACATATTTACCATTATTAAAATATAATATATCATTTTCTTTCTTACCTTTCCACTCACTAAAAAATGATAACGGTGTTTGTGTGTATGTGTAGACTACCACATCCATGAAGTGATGTGATTATTTTTTCATCGCCAAAAAAATATCATGATATATATATAAGTATATTTAAAGAAATAAAATGTTATTTATGATATTATTATCATTATTTAAAGATAAAATAATAATTACCTTTTTTCAAAATGATCTTTGAAAAATGGAAACGTTACTCATGCTTACGTATAGACGGCCGTATCCATGGTTGTAATGTAGTTCATTTTTCCTAACCAATGTTAATGATTGGTTTTAAAGGTATTAAAATATGTATAAAAATTATGATTATTTCATGATTATTACTCTGTATATTATGGAACAATGACCCCTTTCACAATTGTCAACATACTGAAACTGTTTTGAAACAATGAACCAAACGTCCTCAAAACACAAGATGTGGACTTAACTGATTGAGTATTTAAATATGTCATTAAAATAAATAAAATAAAGTATTAATTATAAGTTATTAAACCTAGAAAATTTTATTAATAAATCAAATATTTTATATAATTTTATTATATATGAGTTAAATATCATGCATGGAAAGTCTGAACTCGAGGTAAGGGATTTTGTCTCAATTTCTCTTCATTGAGACATACTTTAATGTCATGGAAAAAAATTATTTTATATAGTGTATATAATAACCATTTTACATGTAATATCATGAATGCTTCATACTTAATGGTATTTTAACTTTCAATTTTAATTATTTCATCTAAGGGGATTTGACTTGAAAGTTACGAAGTGGTAAAGAATTTCATAACTCAATTTCTTTTCATTGGGTTATATTACTTCTTAATTGTATTTTATATTATAATATTATGTGTGTAATGACTTTTTATTATCTTATATTGAATTTCCACTTGCTTTCTTTGTATTTATAGTTGATATTCATAATTGATTCATTGATTAATTCTCACTTCAATGTTATGATCATCATAAGGGTTGCTCGTCTCAAATTGTCTTCTTTGGGACATATATTATATTATACACTTATCTTATTTTATAAGGTGTCTCTAATTTCCCTTCGATATATTATATCATGAATTTATTTGTGTTCATTATATTTAAATTTCCATTTGATGTTATTATTTCATGGGGCTTATGATTGAATAGTTTCTAAAGTGACAAAGGCTTTATGTTACAATCTCCTTTCTTTCGGGATTGTTTATTTTAAAGAGGTTCCTTTGAAGGAAATCATATTCTATTACTTTATTGAATTGTATATATTTCTTCTCCACTAGTTATTAATTTTTTTAACATGTTTTTTCCATTTTCTCCCTTATTTATTAAATAAACATCAAGAAAAGTGATACTGGTCTTGTATTTTATTTTAGATGGGTTGTCTTTCTCTCCTATATTCATGTTTTCTAAAAAATTTTAATAATTGATCTTTCTAAAAACTTATGATTTCATAAATATATTTTACACAGTCTTTGGACTTATTTTAAAATGTTTTAAAAGGAAATTTCTTAATATTTTTCAAATGGGCCACTGTTGACTCGCTTTACAAAATGTTTGAAAAGAAGGTTTATTTTTAACATTTAAATCATGAACAGATTTTCTCACCATCATGACCATTAATATTTTTAAAGATTAATTTTTAAGTTTCAAAGGTTTCTTTCAATGAAAATTATTTTCACACTATTTTATAAATTTTTTAGTTTTTAAAATTGATTTTCAAAATGAAAAGTTTATTTTCCTTAAAAATGTTTTTAATTACCTTTTAATGATTTTTTTATTCATCAACGACAACAAACTTTTATATTACTTACACTCCACTAGGGATATGTGGTTTTGATACCATTCTTATTCTTTCTATGGATATATTATGAGATTAACATGGAACCCATTTCATTTCTATGGGTGAATCAAGCAATAAAATAATAATGATTATTGTTGTGTTGAAAAGTTAAATATTCTAAATTTTTTATTCATGAATGGTACTTGGAAATTATTGATGATCATGGGTGATGTCATGAACTAGCCTGGATACCCTGGTACCCTAAAACCTGAGCTGATCTCGACATAGCCCGAAGGGTGTTTCTGATCCCCACGGGTTGGTGACTAACACCTAAAATCATACAATATAAAAGAGGGAACGGATTTTCCACAAAATAGTAAAAGAAATGGACACATATTAGTATTCTCAAAACTCCAAAGGTAAATAGTACCAAAAATAGGTATGTCAAAACCCAAATAGTACATCAAAAAGTACCATAGGTTCTAACAAGATGAACTCCATATCCCAAAGAACACATCACTCCAATACCTAATGGATCAAGAACATCCACCTCCTCCAAGAGGCACCTTCCCTTTACTCAGACCTGGTAGAAGAAAATATACAAATTCTTGAAGGTAAAGGTAGGGTGGGAGCTAAAATCCCAGTAGGGTCTCACCAAGTGTTCTATAATAAGATTATATAATAAATAGACCAAATCATGCTTTCTATTTTAAACAAAATAGGCATGGTAGTATAATTTCATATTTAAATCAAAACATGCTTCTCATTTCAAAAGATGGAAACATTTCAAACAATGTATTAATAAAAAATTTATATAAAACTATTTATATAATCAACTGAGCATGATTAAAAAAATCTCATAATAAATGGAATATATATCAAAGTAGTCACAACAATTCATATCATAATGGTCAAACACCCTATGGTATGTTAGTTATTGGCTATGATATACTCACACTCTCATATCAGTGATCACGAAAAATATCCACTCACACTTAAGGTAAAATTATAATCATCCACTTCCACTTAAGGAAAAATTATAATCATCCACTCTCACTTAAGGGAAAATTACAATCATCCACTCTCACTTAAGTGAAAACTACAAGTTGATCATGATTCAGTTAGTATTGTCATCATTAATCCATTTCTAGGGAATTACCATACTATCATGTGTGTCCCAACCACCTACTAACTACCTAGTCTCCCATGTGATTTATTCAATCAATAAATGTTGGGAAATTCATTTCACTTCAAATCAAAACATTAGTTACAATTTAATTTCCCAATTTCTCATTTCAATATTCTAAATAAATTTCAAAACCAAATCAAGTATTTTTCATCATTTAAATCTCTTTAAAAATAAAACCAATCATAGGTTTTAAATAAATTAGTTTAATCCATTTTCTAAAGTAAATTCTCAAATAAATTTATAATTTCCATAAATTTCCAAAGTACACCCCAAATTCCAATTCCATTGGAATTGGGGGTTTTCCTCAAAATTCATACCACATAAATTCAAATTCCAATTCACACTGAATTGGTTTTTCATAATCTAATTGAAATCAAATTAATTTAAATCAAGAAAATCAAGCGTTTATTACATATAAAATCTCAATAGAACCACAAACCTTTAATCATGATATCAAAACTCAACACTCACAGAGGGAATTTACAATGATGAATGATGGTAAAGGAGATATATAAATCCAACATAGATTCAAGATTAAAAATAATAAAGTTTAGATTCATCAAACGCATGATGATCTAACGCAATCTAAGGAGGAAAGAAATAAAGATTATGAGAGAAGGAACGAAAGAATATCACTTACTCGAGAGGGATCGAATGAGATTATCTGCACTTTGATCCACCTAGGAAGGGGTTTAAAGGATCCAAAAATGGTTCTTGAGAGCCTCCAAGACCTAGGATTTCGAGTTATGAGGAATTGAGGTCAGGCAGAGGATAAAATAGGGGTTTATAAAATTTTAAAATAATTTTCAAAAATAAAAATTACTGCATGAGAGGTTAGCTGGGTAGGGTCGGTTAGAAAAAACATG
Organism: Viscum album; assembly: GCA_963277665.1. Taxonomy (NCBI): domain Eukaryota; kingdom Viridiplantae; phylum Streptophyta; class Magnoliopsida; order Santalales; family Viscaceae; genus Viscum; species Viscum album. Next base: position 1,991,756,739 of record OY728126.1, on the reverse strand, counting down.
TGCCCTGACCATGCGCCCCTCCACTGTGGTGAAAGTTTTCTACTAGGTGGGTGCATGGTTTTTCAAAATGTGTGCCTACTGTGAAAACCCCCACTTCCTAGGGTTGCATGGTTTATGTTGGATTTGGTGTCCTAGGACCAACTATTTATACTTTGATTACATGTATATTCGATTTATTGAATATTAATAAAACTTATTATCACATATTTTTTGTTGTTCTGTATGACTATAATGTAATAATTTCCTAGAGTATACATCACATTGATAAGGTCGTAGCAGTTTCCCACTATAATGATAAACTTGATGTGCTATGATGATATTCTCAAATAATATCCTACAGTTGGATAACGTACTATGATGGGACATATAGTACATAGACTGTCAAGTGTTAGTACTCATAAGTAGATGAGGATTATTCTCATGAAGTTTGCACTAGGTAATCTCTAATATGAGAGATTATGAGAACAAACTCTCCAGTTGAAATTCTGTATGTTTTGGTGTCATCGAATATTCTTATCTACGAGCATGTGTGATGGTTCTTGGACTTTAAGATTATTATTAATTCATGTTACAACTCACGTACTTATATGTATTTTGTAATCCATGATGATTATAGTTCATGGTGAAGTTGGATACATTGTGTGCATCATGAGTGACATGTCATTAATGAATAAGTTGAGGAAGGATTTGTCCCTTACATCTTTATGGAAGATGATATCTTGGCCCTTTAATTGAAATAGAACCATCTCATTAAATTCCATTTCCATGGTGTAACGACATCTTTATTCCAGATATTCAAAGAAATACATATCGAGCATAAAGGTTGGTGACATGGTTTTCAAACCTACTTGATGAGATATTATAGAACATGGATTATATTACATAGTGAGAATTCCTATATGGTTGGTGATGTTATGACATTAATTTATTTCTCATGGGTTCCTTGACCTGTTTCTAGATAGTAATCTTGAAATTTAGACAATCCCTCTTGATTCCAATAAGAAATAATCCTATAGGGTTACACACTAAGTGTTTTTGTTGATCTCAATTAAATTATTTTTGAGTTTAATTAATAGAATAAATATTATTCTCAAGTTCAAGGAATAATTTTATTCATGTAATATTGATCGCATAAATTAAATAAATATGTATCCACCAGCTTGTGAATAAAATATTTATTTTATTTATTGAATATTTTAATAAATATTTATTCACTAGATTGTGAATGAAATATTTATTCGGTTGTTTAATAAATGCTAGAGGAGTTCGAACGGACCAAGACCAATTCTGATGACAAATATTAATTAACAAGACTGTGACATAATATTTTTTATTGCACAAGTTGGCACATGACACAAAATAATAATATAATTATTATTATGTGTTGTGGGGTTTATTAAAGGTAATAAATGTTATTTAATGGATAGTATGTAATTAAATAATATTTTATCTTAAATTCTAACTCTATAAATAGGTAGTTATGTCTATTGTGTAGAGCATCCAAAAATTGAGAATAGAGAATTGTTGGGCACAATGAATTCTCTCTGAACTCCTCCCTCTCTCTCCCTCTTAAGATTGAGAATTGCGAGAGATATTTCTTCAAGACCGAAGAATGAGCAATCAAGTACGAAAAATGAAATACATTCAACTCACCGCACTAGAACCCATAGATTGAGTGGTGTTTCTCAGAAATCATAGGAGCACGTGTGGATCACCACTAGATAGATTTTATCCTTAGATCATCACCGAAAAACAAAGGTAATCCAAAAGGTTCATTTTTGATAATCAACATTCACCAACGAAAAAAGTTTCTAATCCCAGGTATTTATTTCTTCATATATTAAATAAATAAATTATAAATTTAACATACAAGATCCTCACTCTTAGTTTTGGAAAATGATTATTAAAATAAATTTTAATATATCACCCACATTTTCACACTTCCACTTCACCCGAAACCAATAAGTGGTATCAGAGCAGTCACATTTAAATTTATAATTATTTATTTGACTATTGATATATACACAATTGTGGTTAGATTTTCATTTCATGTTATTTGTTCTTTAATATTATTTGAATTAACATGTTATTGACATATTAATCATGTTCTTTCAGTGTTTTATTTTCTTACAGGTTTAAGAACAAATGAAGAATGACCGAAGATGTCATCAGGAAGTACCAAACCCTTGTCTAGTAAAAATAAGTTACACAGCTTGCGGCCAGAGAACACATTGTATACCCATGTGCATTGTATCTAGATGCACTAAGTAATTAATTACACATGATACTTTTATTACACATTGTGTGTTGATCGGTACAACCTATTACATGGAAAGTGGATATAAGGTGTGTAGCTAGCACATACACACCATGTAGTCAGACCAAGTTAACATGCCAAAGCCCCAATTGTGTGACTTGGATATATGGAAATCAAGGTACATGGTGTGTAGTTGGATGTACACTCCATGTAGTCTCCCATTAATGGAAAAAATTAAATTTACATTCGATTTTAAAATTACATCATTAAAACCTTATTTTATTGATTGGCACACTGTTGTGTGTTTGACAATTTAATAATGGTTTTAAAGAATTTTAAATTCTCAATTAATTTATTTTAATTAATATGACATTAAAGGTTCTGCCATTTATTTTCCATAAATGTCATTAATGATGGGTATCTCCAAATAAGATTGGATGGTCATTAAGATGAAATAGAATTAATTAATTAATTAATGAAAATGCGTTTATCTTAAATAATAAAAGAACGAATAAATAAATGAATGATAGCCATTTACTTTTTCATATATGATTGTTCATGAGATTGACCAAGACCTGTGTATGTGTTGTATGTTTTAATTTAATTTATTTCATGAGTTTTCAATTATTTAATATTAAATTAAATGATGGTTTGCAAGTCACCATTCCCTCTATTATTATGTATGAACTATGTGTCCAAGTATATTTATGTAATCCCCTTTAACCAATCCTTTGGTTCCCATCACCTGCATGTGAGTAAAAAATATTTTTAATTAATAGATCATCCCAAAGAGCATAGAGGTGGTTCAATATTGAACTATAATGATGTCAACCCACGTGATACATAGGTGTATGTGTGGAACATTGTAACTCATGTCAAGACCTTCAATATGAGTTATTTCCCCTAGGTCAAAGGTTGAGTTAATGTCTGCTCATTAAATAAAATGTTAGAGAAAGATCATGAATAGGCCATTTAATTAATTATTTATTTCTATGTATGAAATTATTTATTTTATGGATGCAAGACTATGATCACATAAATAAATGAATTAATGTGAAAAGATGGAAATAAATTAATTTATTAATTCATAAATATGGAAATTAAATAAATGAATTATGCTTAAATTTATTATCCAGTATGTTTGGTTAATTAATCAACATCCACTTAATATTAACAAGACGTGTAAATGATAAAATAAGATAAATTTTATCCATAATAAATTAAAATCTATCAATTAAATATTAATTCATACTATGTCTTTCATTACTTTTTTTTATAAGAAGGACAAATAACATTAATGAAGAAGATCAAATGACATACAAATGCAAATCCATGAAGGGAAATTGTCCAGCCAGAGCTGGTTGACTTAACTGAAATTTTATTGAGTTTAATGGCCAAAGTCTATTCAATAAAATTTGGAGGCAAGTGTTAAGGAAATCCAAGTCAAGATTTCATGATAGGGGAATCCACTCAATGGTTTGAGGAGATGGAAGTTCACAGTTGGCAAGACCGCCTACCTAATTACTTTATTATGGTTTTCATGATCAAAGTCTGGATCATTAAGAAAAGTAATGGGGGTACTTTCCACTAGAATGTTAAATCAACAAGACATTTCGAGTTCAATATTAAGGGATATTGAAACTTGATAAATAGTGGGAAATTTGATAAATAAATAAATAAACATTTAATTTATTATATCTCACTTATTTTGTAATCAAGAAAAGTACTAATAATCTACTATTTTTAATTATAGAATAAAATGACAAGTTCATAATCCACACTATCCCTATGATCAATATTTGAGAAAGATAACCTCCTAAATGTAAATAACTTCCAAGAGTGATTTAGATGCCTTCGGGTTGTGTTGCGCCATGAATGAAAATATTACATGCTAAAATCCTCAATGCCTAATTTTTCTACTAAAGAGTAAAGTGGTGAAGAGTTCCTTGTCAATGAAAAACGTTTGAGTGATGCAGTCAGCATTCAATATTTAATTCTTTTATTAATATCTAGTGAACTAATGAAGTATCATGAAAACATGGATGCATAGATCATGATTGAGCACCTATGTGGTCTTTACCATGAGAGAGATATATAGGAACAGTTTGAGATTTCCAAGGCACTCTTTCATAGCAAGATTGGATAGGGTTCCCCAACTGGACCTCATGTATTCAAGCTCATTGGCTACATTGAGTGCTCAGAGGTTCTAGGGTTTAAAACTCCCTAGATAATTGGGCACTGACCTCATTGTTACATCACTCCCTTAGATATTCTCTATCTTTGTTATGAATTTTTATATTAACAATGTTGAGAAGTATCTATCAGATATTCTTACTATTCTTCACCAAGTATATTAGGATACAGAGTGACAACATTTTGTCCTTAAGGTGAAAAAATGGAAAGGGAAAGAGAATAGATTTAAACCCAATGCTTATTCATGACCATCTAAGAAGAGGAAGATCAAGGGGAAAGCAAGAGAATAGGATGTTTTTTGTTTCATATGTAGCAAGAAGGTCCACTGGAATAAAAACTACACCCAATGAAAGAATCAAGGAGAATCTTCAGGTGTGTTTATTATCAAGTGAAATTTATCTATTTCTACAAATTAGGTATTATATATAGATTGTAGTGATCACATATATACTCAAATAAAAGAACCATGTAGATTCAGAAAGATTGAATGTGGAGAGGTAGATCTTTTAGTAGCCAATAGAGCTAAACTTGTTATTGTAGTTATCAGGGAATACCACCTCACATTGTTGACCAAAATGATCTTGGTTTTAAAGGGTTTTTATTATGTGCCTTTAGTTACCAAAAACATTATTTCTTCATTCAGACTTGATACAAGTGGATTTATTTTCAAATTTGGGAGTAAATGTTTCTTATTTTATAAAGATAGCATTTTTTATGGTAAGGAACACTTAAATAACAGCCTTTATGTGTTTTATTATAAAAACCAAATAATGACAATCAATAACGAACTTACTTCACATGACTCATACCACACACAACATTGGCATCATCAGCTAGGTCATGTAAATGAAAAAACTTGACTAAATTACATCAAGATGGATATTTATATTCTTTTTAACTAAAACCACTTGGTTTATGTCACATATGTATACAAGTCCGTTTAGTGGGAAAGGTGAAAGGGATCAATAGATTCTTTAATTATTTCATATCGATGTGTGTGGACCATTTCATGTTGAAGAAATAGGTGGGTACTCATAATTCATAACTTTTACTGATGATTTTAGTAGATATGGATATGTCTACATAATGAGGTATAAGTCAGATTCTTTTGATAAATTTAAGGAATACAATAATGAAGTTGAGAACCAGCTTGGTAAGAAGATTAAGAAACTTTACTCAAACCATGGTGGGGAATATCTTAATCATGACTTCACTGATTATTTATGGGAGTTTGGGATTTTATCTCAACTCACTCCTCCTTATATGCCTCAGTGGAATGGTGTAAGTGAAAGGAGTAACTACACCATGTTGGACATGGTGACATCAATGATGAGTCATGTGAGTCTTCCATTATCCTTTTGAGGATATGTATTACAAACAGCAGTATACGTATTAAACTGAGTCCAAAGTAAAGAAAAAGATGATATACTAAACCAATTATGGAATGGATATAAAATTGGGTTGTCTTACTTACATGTGTGGGGTTTTGAAGCATTTTTTAAGGCCTCTTTAGGTAACAATCTTTCACCCCGAGGCACAAAGTGTATCTTTATAGGATATCCCAAAGAAATAAAGGGATACTACCTATATAATCCTTAATACAAAAAGGTTTTGGTTTATAGACATCCCATGTTTCTTAAGGAGGATATTATCTCTAAAAGAGATTATGGGAGCGAGATACACTTTGATGAAGTCCAGGCTCAAGATACACAAGAGTTGGCATAGGAAGAAATTCCACAAAGCCCCATGTAAGATGAAATTGTTCCAGAGACAAAATTAATGCATAGGAGTACTAAAGAGGTTAGAGAACCAAAATGATATGATTTTCTAGTCACCAAGAATGGTGACTCATTATTAGTTTATAATAGTGATCCTATAACCTACAAGGAAGTAATAATTGGCACAGATGTTTCCAAGTGGCAAGAAGTTATGAATTCTGAAATGGATTCCATGTACCAAAACCAAGTCCATATTTTGGTATAACCTCCAATATATGTAAATAATATTGGTTGAAAATGGTTATTCAAGAAGAAACTAGACATGGAAGGACAATTTAGTAGCTATAAGGCGTGACTGGTTGCAAAAAAAGGTTTAAGCAGTGTCAAGGCATTGACTACAACGAAACCATTTCACCAGTTGCAATGTTGAAATCCATCATAATTCTACTTTCCATTATGGATTTACATGATTTTGATATTTGTAAAATAAATGCAAAAACATAATTAATAGAAAACTTAAAGAATATTTCTACATGGCATAGCCTAAAGGGTTTGTGAATTCAAAGGATTCCAACAAGGTATGTAAGTTTCAAAGATCCATTTATGGATTAAAGAAAACATCCAACTCATGGAACATTCATATTGATGTGCCCATAATAGAATTTAGTTTCATAAAGAATGAATGTGAGATGTGTGTCTATTAACGATTTAGTGGGAGTGCAGTCGTTTTCTTAATAGTATGTGTTGATGACATATTTTTCATTGGAAACGAAATATCAGTCTTACAATCTATTAAGGAGTAGTTGAATAAATACTTCTCTATGAAGGAATTGGGTGAGGCAACATATATTCTTGGGATCAAGATCCATCATGATAGATCCAAGAGGTTTCTCGACCTAAGTCAAAGTACATACATTGAAAATATAATAAAGAGATTCATTATCGAACAATCCAAGAGGGGATTGTTACCAGCATCACATGGAATTCATCTTTCCAGAAAAATGTTCCCTCAGACACATGAGGAAAGAAATATAATGAAAATTATTTCATACGCATCAGTGATTGGTTCATTCATGTATGTTATGCTATGTACTAGGATAGATGTCGCCTATGTATTAAGAGTACTATAAAGATATCAAGATGATCCAGGTGACTTCTATTGGATGGCAGTCAAGACTATCCAAAAGTATCTAATGCATACTAATGATTTGTTCCTAGTTTATAGAGGAGATGAGGAACTATTCATCATAGGATATACATATTCTAGTTTCCAAACTGATTAATATGACATGAATAAAAAAATGGGATATATCTTCACTTTTAATGGAGGTTCTATGAGCTGGAAGAGCTCAAAGAAGGATGTGGTTTTGGATTCTACAACAGAGTCTGAGTATATTTCAACTTCTAAGGTATCTAAAGAAGTGGTATAGATATACAACTTCATCCAAGATATTTATGTGTTATCTATTAGTAAAGATCTTATATCACTCTATTTTGATAATACTACAGTGGTGGATCTTAAAAAATAGCCAAGGTCACATCAGCGGATGAACCACATACTTTATAAGTATCATCTATCAAGGGATTTTTCTAAAAGAGGTGAATTTTCAGTGAGTAGTATTTCCATGGAAAACAATATGGAAAACCCCTTGACTAAATCCTTGACTCATAAAAACATGACTATCATGTGAGGTTTAGCAGACTGAAGTTCATAGGTAGTTGGATCTAGTTCAAGTGGGAGCTTATTGGAGTTGGTGTCCTATGACCAACTATTTTTACTTTGATTGTATATATATTTGATTTATTGAATATTAATAAAACTTTTTATTACATATTGTTTGTTGTTCTACCTGACTCTAATGTAATAATGTTCTAGAGTATATGTTGCATTGATAAGGTCATCGCAGGTCCCTGCTATAATGAGAAACTTGACATGCTATAATGATATTCTCAAATGATGTTCTACGGTTGGATAACATACTATGATGGGACATATAGTACATAGGCTATCAGGTGTGAATACTCATAAGAAGATGAGCCTTCTTCTCATGAAGTTCATGCTTGGTAATATCTAAGATGAGAGATTATGAGAATAGGCCCACCAGTATAAATTCTACATGTTTTGGTGTCATCAGATATTTCTATCTATGAGTGTTTGTGATGGTCCTTAGACTTTAAGATTATTATTAATGCATGTTACAGCTCACATACATAAATGTATTTTTTAACCATGATGATAACAGTTCATGGTGAATTTGGATATGTTGGGTGTGTCATGAGTGACATGTCATTAATGAATAAATTGGGGAAGGATTTTTCCATTCCATATTTATGAAAGCTGATATCTCGACCCTTTTATTAGAATAGAAATGTCTCATTAAATTCCATGGTCATGGTGTAATGATGTGTTTATTTCAGATAGTCAAATAAAGACATATTGAGCATATAGGTTGGTGACATAGTTGTGCAACTTGCTTGATAAGATATTGTAACAAAGGGATTATATTACATAGTGAGCATTTTTATGTGGTTGTCGACATTGCAATATTAAGTTCTTTATCTTAGGTGACTTAACCTGTTTCTAGTTAGTAATCTTGGACTTTAGGCAAGCCCGCCTAATTCCAATGAGAAAGAATCCTAGAGGTTCACATGAAAAGTGTTTCTATTGATCTCGATTAAATTCTACTTGAGTTTAATTAATAGAATAAATATTATTCTCAAGTTTGAGGAATAATTTTATTTAAGTTATATTGATCGCATAAATTAAATAAATATTTATTCACCGTCTTGTGAATAAAATATTTATTTTATTTATTGAATAATTTAATAAATATTTATTCTCTATATTTTGAATAAAATATTTGTTTATGAATAAAATATTTATTCAGATCTTCAATAAATTATGGAGAAGTTTGAATGGACCAAGCCCGATTCTGGTGACAAATAGTAATTAACAAGACTGTTACATAATATTTTTTATTGCGCAAGTTGGCGCGCACCACAAAATAATAATAATATAATTATTATTATGTGTCATGGGGTTTATTAAAGATTATAAATGTTATTTAATGGTCAGTATGAAATTAAATAATATTTTATCTTAAATCCTAACTCTATAAATATATGGTTATGTCTATTGTGTAGAGCATCCAAAAATTGAGAATAGATAATTGTTTCCCAAAAAAATTCTCTCTTAACTCCTCCCTCTCCCTCCTTCTCAAGAATGATAAGTGCAAGAGAGATTTCTTCAAGACCGAAGAATGAGCAATCAAGAATGAACAATACAAGACATTTGACTCACTACACTAGCACTCGGAGATCAAGTGGTGTTTCTCAGAGATCATAGGATCATGTGTGGATCATCGCTAGAGGAATTCTATCCTTGGATCCTCACAGGGCAATGAAGGTAATCTGAAAGGGGTCTTTTCAGATGATCAACATTCACCAATGAAGAAAATTCCTAAGCCCAGGTATTTATTTCTTCAAGTGTTAAATAAATTAATTATAAATTTGAAATGAAAGATCCTCGCTCTTTTTTTAGGGTAATGAATATTAACAGAAATTTGAATATATTTCCCACCTCTGTATGCTTTTGCTGCACCCGGAACAAATAGTTTACACTAGGTGGCTGCACGGTTTGGAAAAATTGTGCACCAATTGTGCAGAGCCTAGAAATTTTTAAAATTTTCAAATTTCCACCTGAAACAACCTAAGACAAACCCCAAAAAAAGAATGATCAAAAAGGAGGTTCTGGGAGTACCTAAAAATCAGAAATATGATTTTACAACCTCCCCACCATAGAAAATTTTTATCCCCATAAATCCTGTCAAGAAGTTTTTGTACCAAAAATATGAGGTTATTACTCTCTCAGCAATGCCTCCCTCTCCCACATCACATGTGTATTATAACCTTGCTTCCATAGCACTCGAACCAAAGGTATAGTACTCCCATGAAGAAACTTGGTTTTAGAATCAACTATCCTAATTGTATGCTCAGTCATGGATAAATTAGGTTCAACATCAAGATCAATCCAGCTCAGAACATGAGATGGATCGGAAAGATATTTTGTAGCTATGATACATGGAATGTGTTGTGTATTGACGTCAACTATGGTGGAAGTGCTAAATAGTAATCCACTTTCCCCGCCTATTCAACAACCTTAAAAGGTCCCATAAAATGAGTATAAAGATTATATTACCTCCTAATTTATCGATGACCCAAACAGGGTGAAACTTTCAAGAACACCTGGTCACCAACTAAAAACTCCAATGGTCTACGACAATGATGATCATAAGATTTATACCAGATAAGTGTTGTCAACATTCTCTAATTAATTAACTAAATCTTTATTGTCATCTCTTGAACCAAACTTGGAACAACCAAGTAGCTTTCACCAATCTCTAACCAACACAACAGAGATCCCAGTTCCTCCTGAAAGCCTCTCCCAAATCAAGAAGAAAAAGAGGGATCTCTATCAGATACTATTATATATGAAACTCCATGAAAATGAACAATATCTTTCACATAGAGATTTTCCATCTCCTCAACTTTGTTTTATCATGAATGGGTATAAAGTGTGATGATTTGGTCAGCCTATCGGTCAAAATCCATATCGCATTATTCTTTCTATAGCTACATGGAAACCCAACCAAAAAGTCCATATAAATCCCATCCCACTTCCAAGACATCATTGGAAGTGGTTAAAGCAAACCCGAAGGTTTTTGATGCTCGGCCTTGGCCTGTTGGAATGTGTAGCAGTGCGATACAAAGTCAGTGATGTCTCATCTCATACTCATCCACCATAATCATCGTCATATATCTTAGAACAAATTTGTGGTTCCTGGGTGCATAGCCCACTTGGAATTATGGAAATTTCTCATCACAATCTTTCTCATAGGTAATGGTACAATGAACCATTTTTTAAAACATAGCACACCCTATGTGGATAAAAACCACTCAGCAACAGTCTCCCCACCATGAAGAGAGTCTCTAATGCTATGAAATTCATCATCAAGCTATTTTTTCTGAAGATTCGTCTCAATAAGAGTAGTATTTGGCTGAAAACTGGCCAAGATAACCTCAACCCCTATTTCTTGAACTTCAATATGAAACTCTGAAAAAAGAGCCATAAATTTACACTCTTCTGGTGATTCTTTCATGGCATGGGTTTTCTACTCAAATCATCAAAAACATCATTCCCTTTCCCCGGTGTATAGCTAATATTGAAATCAAAAGATTGAAAGAACTCCACAAAATGCCTTTGGTGGATATTCAAATATTTTTTAGAGAAGATATAACTCAAGATCTTGTGGTTGGAATACACAATAAACCTTTCTCCAAAAAGGTAATGTCACCAACACTTAATTGCATGCATCATGACTATGAGTTCAAGGTCATGGGCTGGATAATTCTTATCATGTGGTCTATGATGTCGAGATCCATAGTAAACGATGTGATCACCCTACATAAGAACACAGCCCAAACCCAAACTTGATGCATCACTGAAGACCACGTAGCCCTGATCAATCTCTATAAGATTCAATATTGGTGTAGTAGTAAAAAAGATGTTTTATCTCAACAAAAATAACTCTGACATTTTTCATCCCAAAAAAACTTCATTTCCTTCTGAGTTAGAGTGGTCATTAGAGTAGCCATCTTCGAGAAATCCTTTACGAACCGGTGATAATACCCAGCTAAACCCAGGAATCACAAAATCTCAAAAACATTACGCAGTTGCTCCCATGTCATAATAGTTTTCACCTTCTCAGGATCAACTTAAATACCATGTTCCAAGATGAATTTTCCTAATAATTTCACTTCTCAAATCAAGAAATCACATTTTAATAAATTGGAATAATTTTTGTGATTTATCAACAATTACAGAACTTCTCTTAGATGACACACATGATACTCTATAGACTTAGAGTAAACCAGAATATCATCCACAAAGACCACCACAAATGTATCAAGATGCTCATGGAAGATCATGTTTATCAAAGTTGTAAAGACTACAAGAGCATTGGTTAGACCAAATAGCATGACAAGGTACTCATAATGGTCATACTTGCTCTAAAAGGTGGTTTTATGAATGTTAGATTCCTTTATTCTCAACTGGTGATAATGAGATCAAAGACCAATCTTCGAGAACCACTTCACCCCTTTCAACTGGTCAAACAAATCATCAATCCATGGTAACACGATTTAGTTTTTTGTTAATCAACACATAGGAGAAGTGTTCCATAGGCTTTCTCAACAAAGAGAATAGGTTTCACCCAAGGTGACACACTCGGGTGTATAAATCCATTATCTAAAAGATCATCCAACTAAGACTTGAACTCTTTCATTTCAGTTGGTTTCATATGGTAAGAAGGTATAAACACTAGTTGAGTACCATACACTAAATCGATAGAAAATTCCACCTCCCTTACCGATGAAAAACTAGAGAAGTCGGGAGGAAAAATGTCAGGAAACTTGATAAAAATGGAGGGAGATCATCACTCAAGGATTCTCACTCAGGTCAAAAGCAAACACTGATATTATGTTCCCCGACTCTGGATAATAAGGTCTAGCTCTACTTAACCTTGTGTCCCATTCTCCATGAAAGATACATCACACCCTATCGGGCGTAGTAAAGGAGACCCATCAAAGATAGAAATAAATTTTGGATTTATTATAAATGAATCAATCCATACCAAATATGACATCAAGAGGTTTCATCTCGAGAACCATAAAATCCCAAGCAAGATAAATCTCTGATAAAGAGAAGATATAGGAAGGACAACAGAGACTTTGTTCTCTCTTCATTCTAAGGGGTGTAGTAATATCCATCACATAATATAAAAGCTTCATAGAAAGATTTAGCAGGTTCACAATAAAAGTTGATATAAATGAATTAGATTCAACAGTATCAAATAAAGCAGTCACTAGAGATGAATCTATAGTGATAATACCTCTCATAGTCATTGGACCCGTATCTGTTTTCTTTGGAGACTCTTCCATTGTGTGAAAAAGATTTGTTCCAGATGCCTGTGACCCCTTAGATCATGAAGAATCTGATTCCACTACAGTACTTTTTGGTGCTGATGATCTCATTCCACTACATGGAGTATATAAGATATAATATAACTTCTGTAAGTGACCTAACCATCCATAGGAGCTGCATATCTTTGGTGCCTTGATGAAAACCCGTTTCAAATTCCCAATCTTTCCACACTAGAACCAAGTTAGAGGGACTCTTTCAGGCACTTAAAGAGGCCTATAAGAACCCTTCTATTAAGAACCGCCACAATAATTGGCACGCTTTCTCTTCTCTTTATGGGAACTCACAGAATTTCCACTAGAAGGAAAAGGAACTCCTGTCAACCCTGACTTACCATCCAGATCAAGCTCAACCATCAATACTCTGTCCATCACATCAGAATAGAAAGAGATCTTCAGTAGGAAAACCTGAGAATGAATATCATATCGAAGTCCCATCTCGAACCTTAGAGTCTTTGTCCTTTCATTCAATACAATATCAGGTGAAAAATGAACAAGCTCATTGAATTGATTCATATATTCTTTCACATTCCTCTCAGCTTGTTCGAGTTTGAAAAACTCCATAGCCTTATCCAGCACCATAAACTCTGGATAGAACTGGTCATAGAAAAGAACTTTGAATTCCTTCCACTCTAAACTCATGTGCTTCTTTTTCATCATCATCATATCCAAACATATCCTGTTAGGTCCTTTAATCTTGATGGTGTCATATTTCACCTTGACTACATCAAGAATCTCTAAGAATTCAAACAAAATCTCAATCTTGATCAACCAATCTTTAGCCTCTTGAGAATTATTAGAGCCTTGGAATGCTGGTGGATTATAGTGAAGGAACTCATAAGCACGACTCTAGAATTCATCCCTATGAGGTTCCACAACTGAATCTTGAACATGAACGAGTGTAAGTGCCTGTCCCAGATCTTGGAAATCACGTACAACAACCTCAACCAGATTTTGGTCCACAGGAGGATTCGCTCATTGTGGTTCATCAGCAGCTTCCTCCTGGAGCCTATTCACACATCTTCTTAAAGGCATGATGTTACACAACATTATCAAACAACATTGAAGATGTTATAAGATTACTCAGATCATTAACTCAAACAAACACAATAGGTAAATTAATCCCATCTGATAAGAAAACAATATTTGGATTTCTACTTATCCAAATCTAAAGTTGGGAAAAGACTAGAACTAATCCTCAAGATGCCTTTTCCAAAACACTCATGGTGACTTAAGGCTCACTGCATTGAGATATGTCCAGGCACTCACTCATAACTACCTCCAAAGTCCCGACAATATCTCTCAACTATATACTAACATTAAGGAAAGATGCACAACCTGCACCTTTGATACCACTTTATCATGAACCGGCCTGGATACCCTGATACCCAAGTTGATCCTGACATTTTCTGAAGGGTGTTCCCAATCCCCAAGGGTTGGTGAATTTCACCCGGCATCATAAAATATAAAAGAGGAAATGAATTTTCCAAAAAACAGTGGAAGAAACATATACATATCAGTATGCTCAAAACTCCAAAGGAAGATAGTACTAGAAACCAATAGGTATATCAAAACCCAAACTATACATCAACAAATTACTATAGTTATAACAAGATGAACTCCATGTCCCATAGGACATGTCACTCTAGGATTTAGAGTTTTGAGGAGTTGGGGTCGAGCAGGGATAAAATACGAGTTTGGGAATTTTTAAAATAATTTTCAGAAATAAAAATTACTGCGTGCACAGTTAGCTGGGCAGGGCCTCATGGTTAGACAAATCATGTTCCCTAACCATGTGCCCCTCCACTTGGGTGCACAGTTTCTATTAGGTGGGTCCACAATTTTTTAAACTGTGTGCTAACCATGCAAACCCTCACCGCCTAGTGTTGCACGGTTTACACTGGGTGGGTGCACGGTTTGGGAAAATCGTCCGCCAACCATACACAACCCAAAAAATTTCAAAATTTTCAACTTTCCACCCAAAACAGCTCAAAACAAACCCTAAACAAATCATGATCAAAAACGAAGGTTAATGGGGTGCCTGAAAATTAGTAATATGATGTAACAAGTGGGCCTAATACAGCTTATATGATGGGTGTTCTCAAATAGCGTCAGGTGAGCCTGATATAGCTTATACGATGGTTGTGCCCAAATAGCATCGAGTGATCTCGATGTAGCTTATATGATGGGTACATCCAGAGAGTTATTCAATGAATTTGGTAATGTTACTTGTATTTAGAGGTAAGAAGAAGGGAGTTACCAGAGGGTTTCTCGTATAGATTTAACTGGGGTCCAGTTATTTTTTACATGGGTTTAAAACGGCTTATCAAGATAATTTTCCAAATATACTAACACATTTTCTTTATACTTTCCATGGGGTTTTAATTATTCTTTTTATCAAGATTGAAATCACATGTCTTGTGATTGTTGATTATTATGACTATTGGATTTGATAAAGCTTTATGCCATGTTTCATAATTGATGATCCAAGTATTGATGGGTATTAATATTCTTATGTTATGCTCGTGAACTTGATTATGTCATCATACCCTTACGCATCTTCTTATGAACATTGATGACATTCAATTGTTAATGTTTATTTTTACTCTTACTGAACATTTGAGTTCACCCTTCTTATGTTTCTTATTCCTCAGGTTATGAAGAATGACGATTAAATGATTTGTGTCTAAAAAGGTTTCTAACGTGATGGAGTTTGTGAGAGATGTTGAAGAATTAATATAGAATATGAGAAAATGGGTTTAGTGGGAGATGATGTTTGTAAGAACCCGTGTTTTTAGAATGGGTCAAAATCCCGACCCTGTTTGAATTTTGACTTGTTTCTCAGAAAACTAGGAAAATATATGAAGTTTTGGAAATTTCTAGATTACATGTCGTGTACTCCAAAGTATACTCCATGTGTATGTTAGGAATCTACCGGCCACGTGTTGGATGAGTATATGTCGTGTGGTGATCATGTGAGAATTTCCAACTACATGGGGTGTAGTGTTACTTGACACGTCATGTATTTTTCTTCTGTATACCGACTAAATCTTAGCCATGTGTTGACCCATGTGGCGTGTCCAAGTCATGTGTCTACTCCACTTAAGTTAGAGTATGGACAAGGATACTACATGGTATGTAGTTCTAAATACACACTGTGTACTTTTATTTTTATTTGCTTATATGAAAGAGCATCGTGTCTATTTTCCATAAATACCTTTTTCTTCCCCATTTTTGAACCTTGGCGCTCCGGGAGGCTGAAAACGTTTCTTATCCTAGATTCTTAATCTGATGTCCATTCTTTAATCCATCGGTGGCTATGGGATCGCATCAGCAAGGCTAAATCCACTCACCCTATTCCGTTCTTGATCCTTTACCTCACACGCTACAGTTTCCATCCAAGTAGAATTGTTGAGATTTTATGGAAATGTAGATCTATGAAGATCATTTCAAATTAGAGCTTGATATTTTATGTTCCTATGTCTATGAGTCTCAGGTAGGTGGTGCATACCTCTTTTTGTGTTTTCGTGATCATTTGGGCGGTGCATCCTTTGGCGTGTTTTCAGGTATTTTGAGAAAGACCATGTTTTATCTACTATTGCATATTAAATTGATTATTAGACTTGTGGGATGCCTTTGGGTTTCCCTTTTACCTATTTTTCTTGAGTAGGGTTGGGCAAGGGGTCGTTTTTCAATTGGGGCATTTTGGTCGGGTATGCCAAAATGTGTTAAAATGAATTGTTTTGATTAAACTGCTGAGTTTAATTTGTTAAGTTATGATATGAATTTTTAGAGGCTTTAAAGACCTCAGTGATGGTATGGGACAGCACTTGGTTAGATCATTTCAACTGTTAAGTTTTTTTTTCCTATTTACAGAGTTTCTATTGCTTATATATGTGATGTGTGATATTGCATATGATGGAACCTTTGGGTTGTGTTGGATGTGGCCCGAATATTGTTGAGTGATGTTGATCACAGGTTGGGCTTGTCCTGGGTTACATTGGATGGTTCGACCACAGGATTGGGTTTCATGGATGTTGGCTTGAGGCAGTGTGAATGTCAGGTTGGGCATGGCCCGGGATACTCGGATGGCGAGGTCATCGGACTTGAGTGACATGGTCGCAGGGACACGAGGTGCTAGAGATATTGTGGCTTGGGTACTATTTTGGTGATTACTTCTCACTCAGAATTTTGAGCAGTGTTCACATAGAGAGACTCTGTGATGAGGTGGTTTTGACCACTCGTGTGGGTAGAGGCCCTTGATAGTTGCAGTTTAGGTACTATTGGTTTGGGGGTACTTGTCAAAGGGAGCCACGTGGAAGGCGAGGAGCCTTCAAGAGGTAGAGACGAGACTATCAGGTTGGGGGTTAAGGCTCACCATGATTGAGGCTGTGGTCCAGGACACTTTATTTGAGGACAGATATCATTGTCCCTCCAGTTACTTTATTTGAGGGAAGACATCGTTGTCCCTCCGGTTACTTATTTGAGGACATGCATCGTTGTTCCTCTGAGTTACTTTTGTTTGGGAATTCCTTCGAAAAGTCGGTACCTTGAGACACAGGGTGTTAGGAGGCACATGGTCCTGGGTTACATGACAGAGATTCTGGCATTGGCTGAAGTAGGTGACACTCCATGGTGGCTGCTGAGCACCAGTGGAGTTTATGTTTATTTGTGCATCATATTTTTTACTGATTTCTTTATAAATGCATGCTTGCTAAAACACTTATACTAGGTACGCACCTTTGGGTGGTATCCTACTAAGATTCATCTCACACCCTGCATGGGCCCTTCAGAACATGTGTAGACTTTATGGATTTGCGTGCAGGAAAGAGATCATCTTCAAGAGATGGACTGTATTAGTTGTCTCATGGATATGGTATGGACCTTGAGATCATACCTAGATGGAGTTTATTTGGTTTATTTTCTTTACTATATCAGAATGCTTACTTTAATATGTTGCAACTGTTGGTTATCCATTGGCGCCATTTATATAGATTGACATGTATGACCTGCTATGGATGCATACTTGTTTTAGTAGTTGTTGCAATTAATTGTTGGCATGTTGTTCTATTTACTTTCCGCTATTATTGTTTCTACTTTTCTTCAATTGTTTATCTAGTATCGATTGTGATTCCACTCTATGGGTCTGGTTTAACTCTATTGAATCATTAATTTCCACTACATGTTATATGTTATTACTTAGACCAATACCATTATTATCCTCCGGGAGGGTATAGACTCCCAACTATACCTATTCAGACCCTCACTACTAGTTAGCAACCTTTGGCATTCGGGGAGGTGCGTCTAAGGTAGTAACACCCAACCCGTTTAGCACTGTTTGGGTGGTTGTTCGGGTCTGGGACATTACAAAGTGGTATCAGAGGAGTTCTTGATAGGGATTTAGTAGCAGTGTTTTGACAAGATACTAATGAGATCAAGACTGCTTCTTTTTATTTATTATGGTCTTACTATTTGGGATCTTGTAGACTAGAGATAGGTTGTTGTTGAAACTGGATTTTGAACTTGTGCTTGGGTGCCTGCAACCCCATGTACAAGGGATGTACCAAGTTACCTTGGGTGGGAATTACTGTTTTTCTTTTGCTCAGATTACTATTTATATGATTTCCACCTTGGTGGCTCACTTGGTTTGTGATGTTATGGATTGTGATGTGTGACCCTTGACCTGATGAGTTCAGGGAGAATTGGACCTTGGCCCGGTATGGAAGGATGAGTTTCTTGGCTTTTTGATAGGCACAATTTTAGGGTATTTCAATTTCATAACTGTATGTATGCTTTGTGAAGTGATAATACCATGTGAATAGTATCAATTTCCATGATTTCTATGCATTGAAATGTGAATAGGTGAAATCCCTGATAGAATTTCTAGTTTATTGCAAGGTACTATGCCATGATTTATATATTGTGAATTGCATGTGGCAAGAGATTGGGCCTAGATCTTGTATGAGGAGGCAGGTACTATGGTTGAGGTGATTTTGATCACCAGGATTGGGCGAATCGGTCATCGGTTTGAGGCAATGTTAGTTTTTAGGACGGGCATGGCCCGAGGTATTTTTTGATACTTAGCTCTGTTAAGGGCAGGTAAGGAGGCCCTGAGGTCGGGATGTTGTGGGCATGGTTGCGATGGGGGGGGAGTAAGGGTAATTGTTATATGCTGCCTCTTTACTGCTTTCCTTATCTGCATGATATATATATATATAGTTTTATATATATATATATATAATGTTATATATGTGGTTCATCTGACCATTATGGTATTCAGTGGGTTCCTCCTAGACGATTCGGATGGAGCATCAGGCGGGTGATGGTACAGTGTCGTAGGTGCGCGATCAGGTTCCGACACCTGAGGGACAGGCAGAGCATGAGTCGCAGGTACACGCTCAGGGATAGGATCAAGTTCAGGATCCAGTGCAGGCAGGGCAGTATCCGGGTTTGGCAGCGTTCGGGTTGTGGCTCGACGAGCAACTCTGGTCTAGTCCGGTACGTGTCTTCTAGGGGATCAACAGAGGCACGCAGGGTACAAATCTATCTATGTAATATCTGACGTGGAAGTTCCAGTCGCAGCACTCACCACTTTTTCAGGGTGAGGGTGGTCCACAGGCGGCTGAGAACTGGATAGAGAGAATACAGATGATCTTTGAGCAGCTCGAGACGCCTTCTGGGCAGAGGGTCAATCTAGAGACATACATGCTAAGAGGACCGGCGAAGCGTTGGTGGGATGTGCATGTCCAGGCTCGCAGACACGTGAGACTAGCATGGAAGGACTTCGAGGATAGGTTCTTCAAGAACTTTTACCCAGAGACACTGAGGGCTGAGAGAGATTGGGAGTTCTTGAGCCTTTAGAAAGGAGACATGTCCTTCATGGACTATGCAACTACTTTCACCGAGTTGTCTCGCTTTGCACTTGGTGTGGTAAGCGATGACTCGGCAAGGGTGAGGCACTTTGAGGATGGCTTACGACACACCATTCAGATCCAGGTAAATATCTTTAGGCTAGATTCGTTCTCAGAGGTGGTGAATCAGGCGCTCATAGCAAAGGGAAACGAGAAAGAGAGGTCTCACTTAGGTCAGACGATGACTTCAGGTGATGGTTCAGATAGTAAGAAGTGAGGACGGGATGAGTTCCAGCAGGGCAGTCAGGCCAAGGACTCAGCTAGACCACCTTGTAGTAGTTCTTCAGTGGTTTGCTTCTTGTGTGGGCAGTCAGGGCATGTTCGGACTCAATGTGATAGGCCTCCAAAGGAGTGTCGGGCATGTGGACAGGTTGGGCATCTCGAGATGTTATGAAGGCAGCCTTCTCAGACAGCCAACATGCAAGGACCAGGACATACTGTGGAATCTAGAGTTAGTCCAGGTTCGATACCACGAGAGGGTAGCCAAGTTTCATCTGCACGAGGAGGAAATGGCAGAGATAATGGGACCCAGCCGAGGGGTTCGTGGCCGGTGACTGGAGCAACACCGCAGGGAGGTCAGGCATCAGACAGTCGTACTTCAGGCTAGGTGCACGGCATGGAGCTTCCAGAGGCTGATCAGACTGGTGAGCCGACAACGGTTAGAGGTACACCGTGAGTGTGGTCGTGACTTTGTTGTTTTCTTTTTGGCATGACCTATTGAGACATGTCTGTTTTGAGTGCACGAGGTGCACAGGATATATGTGGACTGACTAGATGTTATTCGGTGGGATTGACACCATTTTGGGTGTGTGGTATATTTATGTGTGTGTGTGTGTGTGTGTGTGAGGTGCGTAGCATCGAGGATGCGGGTTACTTGAGGTGCCATAGGCATCGGGGCATCCATGAAATTTAGGTTTCTTGAGGTGTCGTGAGCATCGGTGCATCGAGGATGCGGGATGCTTGAGGTGCAAGACACCAAGTTTTGTTTTGAGCATCCACGAGATGTAGGACCTCATTGAGGCGGACACCGAGGCGGTGAAGATACGTTTGGGTGTCGGAAATGACATGAGAGCACTGATGAGGTGAAGGGGTGACGATGCATCACGGGAGGACCATGGGTCCAAGAAATAGGTCGTTGGACCTTTTCTTGGTTTGAGTTTTTTCGGGTTGAGACTGAGTTATGTAATTCCTAAGGTGGGGGGCCCCTTTGAAAAATTTAGCCAGAACCTTTAAGACCGGGGTAGTTTGGGTTACTTTGACCGGGATGGGTATGTTCGGTACCATCTTCGGGTTTTGTTTGATAGCTTGGGGACGAGTTATGTTAAGGTGGGGAGATTGTAAGAACCTGGGTTTTTAGAACTGGTCAAAATCCCGACCCTGTTTGAATTTTGACTTATTTCTGAGAAAACTGGGAAAATCTAGGAAGTTCTGGAAATTTTCAGATTACACGTTGTGTACTCCAAAGTACACGGCGTGTGTATGTTAAGCGTGTACTGGTCGTGTGTTGGCCGAGTATATGTCATGTGGTGACCGTGTGAGAATTTTCTACTACACGGCGTGTAGTGTTACTTGACACGTCATGTATCTTTCTTCCGCGTACCGGCTGAATCTTAGTCGTGTGTTGACCTGTGTGGTGCGTCCAAGCCATGTGGCTACCTCCGCTTAAGTCAAAGTACGAACAAGGATATTAAATGGCATGTAGTCCTAAATACACTCTGTTTACTTTTATTTTTATTCGCTTATATGAAAGAGTGTCGCGTCTATTTTTCAGAAATACCTTCTTCTTCCCCATTTTCGGACCATGACGCTCCGAGAGGCCGAAAATGTTTCTTCTCCTAGATTCTTCATCCGATGTCCGTTCTTCAATCCATCGGTGGTTGCGGGATCACGTTCATAAGGCTAAACCTGCGCACCCTGTTCCATTCTTGATCATTTTCCTCACACGCTGCAGTTTCCATCTGAGTAGAATTGCCAGGATTTGACATAAACGTAGATCTACGAAGATCAGCTTCGAAGTGGAGCTCGATATTGGACGTGCCTACGTCTACGAGTCTCAGGTAGGTGGTGCATACCTCTTTTTGTGTTTTCGTGATCATTTGGGTGGCGTGGCCTTTGGCGCGTTTTCGGGTATTTTGAGAGAGACCTTATTTTATCTACTATTGCGTATTAAATTGATTATTAGACCTGTGGGATGACTTTGGGTATTCCCTTTTACCCGTTTTTCTTGAGCAGGGTCGGGCGAGGGGTCGTTGCTCAATTGGGGCGTTTTGGTCGGGTATGCCAAAATGTGTTAAAATGAATTGTTTTGATTAAACTGTTGAGTTTAATTTGTTAAGTTATGATATGAATTGTTAGAGGCTTTAAAGACCTCAGTGCTGGTATGGGACAACACTTGGTTACTTCATTTCAACTGTTGAGTTTGTTTTTCCTGTTAACAGTGTTTGTATTACTTATATATGTGATGCGTGATATTGCATATGCTGGAACCTTCGGGTTGTGTTGGGCGTGACCCAGATATTGTTGAGTCATGTTGATCACAGGTTGGGCTTGGTCTGTGTTACATTGGGTGGTTCGACCATGGGATTGGGCGTCATGGGCGTCGGCTTGAGGCAGTGTGACTGTCAGATTGGGCATGGCCCAGGATACTCGAATGGCGCAAGGCCATCGAACTTGAGCGACATGGTCATAAGGACACGAGGTGTCAGAGATGTTGTGGCTTGGGTACTTTTTTGGTGATT
Organism: Viscum album; assembly: GCA_963277665.1. Lineage (NCBI taxonomy): Eukaryota > Viridiplantae > Streptophyta > Magnoliopsida > Santalales > Viscaceae > Viscum > Viscum album. The sequence goes on along the minus strand of OY728126.1, from coordinate 1,991,733,884 downwards.
ACCGCTCACCCAGAATTTTGAGTAGTGTGCACATAGAGAGACTCTGTGATGAGGTGGTTTTGACCACTCGTGTGGGTAGAGGCCCCCAATAGTTGCGGTTTAGGTACTATTGGTTTGGGGGTGCTTGCTGTAGGAAGTCATGTGGAATGCGAGGAGCCTTCGAGAGGTAGCGACGAGATTATCAGGTTGGGGGTTAAGGCTCGTCGTGATTGAGGTTGTGGGTCGGGACACTTTATTTGAGGGCAGATATTGTTGTCCCTCCGGTTACTTTATTTGAGGGCAGACATCGTTGTCCCTGCGGTTACTTATTTGAAGACAGTCATCGTTGTTCCTCTGAGTTTCTTTTGTTTGGGCGTGTCTTCGGGATGTCAGTACCTTGAGACACGTGGTGTGAGGAGGAACATAGTGCCGAGTTATATGACAGAGATTCCGACGTTGACCGAAGCAGGTGACACTTCATGGTGGCTGTTGAGTACCAGTTGAGTTTATGTTTATTTATCGTACTACTTACTACTTTCTTTATAAATGCATGTCTGCTAAAACACTTGTACTAGGTACGCACCTTTGGGTGGTATCCTACTGAGATTCGTCTCACATCCTGCACTGGCCCTTCGGGACGCATGTAGACTTTATGGATTTGCGTGTAGGAAAGATACCACCTTCAGGAGTTGAACTGTATTAGTTGTCGCATGAAGATGGTATGGACCTTTGATGTCATGCCTAGCTAGAGTTTATTTGGTTTACTTTCTTTCCTATATCAGAATGCTAACTTTAATATGTAGCAACTGTTTGTTAGCCATTAGCGCCATTTATATAGATTGACATGTATGACCTGCTATGGATGCATGGTTGTTTTAGTGGTTGTTGCAATTGATTGTTGGCATGTTGTTCTATTTACTTTCCGCTGCTGTTGTTTCTAATTTGCTTCCGTTGTTTATCTGTTATTGAATGTGCTTCCGCTCTGCGGGTCTTGTTTGAGTCTGCTGAGTCATTAATTTCCACTGCATGTTATATGTTGTTACTTGGACCAGTACCATTATTATCCTCTGAGAGGGTATAGTCTCCTCACTATACCTATTCAGACTCTCGCTGCTAGTTGTCAGTCTTTGGCATTCGGAGAGGTGCGCCTAAGGTAGTAACACCCGACCCGTTTAGCACTGTTCGGGTGATTGTTCGGGTCTGGGACGTTACAATGTTGATCTTTATAAACAAGTTGTTTATTAATCTAGGTCGTTCAGAGTTTGTCCTAATTCTATAAAACTCTAAACTTACAAGGTCCTTGGGTATGTAAGTGATCCAATATATCATTTTGATTGTGTATGTTTCAGATGATAAAAATTAGGTCACATTCATCGGTATCAAATCTGGAAATGTAAATTTTATGTTTTCAGCAACAAAAGTGCGGGTTCAAAATCGTTATAGTGTTACACGACGCCTCTAATTATGGACTCATGAAAATGGTCATCGTTGCGAAATATTTGTGCACGCACAAAACTTCGGACTTGCATGGCCCTACAAGTTTCGGACTCATGCAATTCCAGTTGCGAGAGAATCTTCCCTTTGCTCCAAAAATTGCTTATTTCGATCGTATTTCTTCCTTATCCCTCTTATAAAGTGAGTAAGTAAAAACACAAGTAATTTAATCATTAACCAAATCACCACCACATTACATACATTACTTCGATATTTATTTATAAAGGAGAGTAAAGAATCTAGATATAAAATATTCATTACTCCAACCATTAGCTCGAGATTTATTATGTGAGATTATTATTGATAGTTTTAAATTTCTATTATAAAAAATGTAAATTCATTTTAAATATTAGATTTTACAACCATTGTTTGATTAAAATTCAAGGATGATAATCTTTTCAATGATTCCAATAAAGGATAATGCATCCATAATAATAATAACAACAATAATTATTATCACGAACCAACCCGGGTCAACCCTGAACCGGTCACCCGAGCCGGTCCGCGACATGGCCCGAGAGGCGTTCCCGATCCTCCCGGGCTGGCGACAAGCGTCAGGGCATCAACAGAGGCAGTGGGGAACGATTTCGCCCAGTTAAAATAAATAAAAAAACAGCAGGAATAAAACAGAGTAGCGCAAAATAAATAAACAAAGTAAAGTAACTAAACAAGAACAAAAGAAAATAAAACTGACTGAAAGAGACAACCACTATCTCCGTGTGACCTCACGGGTCACTCTCCAACCGACGACCAAACGTCGCCCAAGGCGAACGCACCCAAGTTGTAGCCTGCACAAACACTAAAAACAGAAGAGAGCTATAGGCGTGAGTATTAAAACTCAGTAGGTGTGCCCAACAAACTATTCTCAATGCACTACCTTTAAATAAAGAAATTTATTAATTCCAAGTTTGAATTAAATATACAAGATATTGGTTTTCACACACACACACACTTTCATTTCTAAAACAAGTATCAGTCCATTGCCCTTTATAATTTAAAAACAATTTTTAATGTTTGAAAGGAACGGGTGCATTGCATTTTAAAAGATTTTTGTGAACAATTATAAAACCAAACTTTAGTTATTAGCCAAAAAGGAAAACTACACATAACACACAACACACGCCAAGGCCAATGAGAAAAATGGCACACACGAGCCAGCAACCGAACTAGACTTCTCAATCGTGCGCAACACACAAATAAACACTAAATGAAACATGGGTCGAACCTAGGAGATCGTGAACAATCCAGAACTTACCATACATGTGACTCATCCTGAAGGCATGTCCTAACTCGATGACGTCATAACGCTCTAACGTCTGGCATAGCCCTACATGGCCTAACTGAGGGGCACAATCCCCATAACAGCAACAACTCAGTATTCCCCTGCTATGGGGCCACTATCCAGTGCGTAATCTAAACTAGTGCAGCAATTGTTCTCAGAAGATTCACTCACTATGTCAGGTTCTCATGTCAACACATGCAACAAAAAGGGATGTATCCACAATGTAAATCAATCAGTCACGATGCACAAACATCACATATAGCTCACGCAATCAACGCACACCAAAGATCACCCCTGAGTGAGTTTTCCAAAATAATTTATTTTATTAAAGTGTCAAACGGGGCTTCACCAATTTTAAAGAAAAACCTCATTTCTCGAGAAAACTCAAAACACTTGTTCATAAGAAATCATTTATCTTTAAAACTAGAACTACATTTGAAATTTCGTGAATTATGTTTAAAGGTCAAACGAGCATTCTTTCAATACTGGGTGTCCGCTCGTCAAGAAAATGTTTCAAGTGTCGTGTATAAAATAAACGGCTCTTTTATACCAAATAATCATTTAAAATTTAATTATCTTATATTGTTTCTCATTTATTAAAATTAATAAAACATCAAGCAATTAATAAATTCTAAATTTAAAGGTAAGTGCAGTGGGGGGACCTACCTCGACTCGCAGCTCGGTTACGACGACGATGCGGTATGTCCCAACTTGCGCACAAGCATGCGTCACTTCCCAACGACCGTAATATCACAGAAAAACCTTGTTAATGCGCTGCAACAACGCAAAGTATCTAAAAACACAGAAACACTGTCTTAAAAATAATCCAAATGAATAAACAGAGTAAAACCCACCTTGAAACCGGTGCAGACGAAACGGAACAAACCCAAAACATGCGGTAAAGCAAGGTGTGCCCCGCAAATAAAGGCGAACAATCCAAAGCAATCTGAATCGCTTCGCCTTCTGCGGCGGCGGACGGAGCGCGGTCCGACGTGACCCGAGACACTCGCAACTTGAAACCATAAAGCAGAGCTCAACGAGCTACACCACAAATATTATAAACCTTAAAACAAATAAAGACACAATTAGGATGTTATAAAACCAAACAATAAGATTTAAACCTCACCTTGAAAGGCAATGACACCCCAAAATCACATGGGACCGCCCAACACCCTACTAATTAATTAAAAAAAAAAGTAAACAACATCCATAAACCATAATAATATAGGTGCGAAACAACAAACGAAAGGAACACATTACCCCAAAACATTGACGGCGAACCGACACACACCAACACCATACTGAAACATAATATGCAACCCTCAGAAATCTACTAAATCAAGTGCACAAGTTACAGAATACAACCATGCCATACAAAATGGTTTTATATCCAAAATGCACCTCGTTTCACACAAAAATACCATATAAAAACCAAACACAGGCTAATATATTGCCAAAACATCTTTCACACCCAAAATGAGTTGATGAAATCTTAAAAATCCTAAAACCCCTAAATCACAATTAAGCCGAAATGAAGAAATTCGAAAAATCCTCACCTGAAAACCATGGCGAACCCACTGCCCTTGACAGCAGTGGCTAGAACCGACCTCGACGTCACTCGACGACCCCTAAAATCAACACATCAAACCAAAAACATCAAAACCGAACCAATTACAACATGAAACCCTAATCTGAAATCCCATCAAAAGAAAGAAACAACTATACGAAGTAGAGCGCACCTGCGGCGAGGGTTCGGGAAGCTAACCAAGCACGGCGGAGAGGTTTTGGAGGTGCGCCGCACGCAAGGGAGGTTGCCGAAGGGTCCGGCTGTGATGGTGGGGCGCGACCAAGGCTATCCAACGAGGAGGAGGGGTGAAGGGTAGGTTCGCGCCGAAAGGGGGTCGCGCTGGGGGAGGCCGCGCCAAAGGAGGAAGGCAAGGGGAGGGGGTTGTGGGTGCTAGGGTTCGAAGTATGGGGCAGCGCAAAAACCAGGGGGGGTCGTGCGCGACGGAAAGGGGTGAGGGAGGAGAGAATGAAGAAGAAGAAAAATAATAATAATAAAACAAAATAAAATGAAACTTAAATAAAAATCTAAACCGATTAAAATTAATAACGATAATAATAATAATAATAACATGCTAATATTCTTGTAATCATGGAAAATATTTAATTTTAACAATGTAATTAAATTGTTAATCAAGATAATAATAATAATAATAGTAATAATATTAAAATTAACCTTAATCCTATTATTATTGTTATTTTGGAAAGTTCTAAAATAATTGTATTTTTAGCATTCACATAAATTTTTATCCCATCAACAAAATAAGTAGTCGCGCACCGGGCAGGCGCATATTGATCTGGTGAAGCCATGCGACTTCACCCATGCCCTACCCTCGCTTCAGACACTGCCAAGCAAAAACGCTGATTTATCGCCAAAATCCAAAATCCCACGTCCGGCCTGGCCCGCACCTCCACAAAAAAAAAATTAAAACCAGATAAATTTATAAATAAAATAAAATAAATTATTATGGATTTTCAGGTGTGACAATAATAATAATAAATCCAAGTAAATTACAACTCAATTTAGAAGACATTTGATGATTTACTTGAAATGAAAAATATATTAAGCCAAAATATTGATAAATTTCAGTTCAATGACCCTAGTGATTATCATCTCCTATTACATATTTATTGATAGGATTGTTTTAGCGGAACAAATTACACTTTACTTTTAATAATGTAGTATTTTTGACAGAATGATTCACTCACTATAACTCATATGTTATAATGATTTAATTTGTTAATTCAATACATATTTTTGACAGGCATGAAACTTAGTATTGATGAAAAGAACAAATTGTGTCTAATTTAAATAACATGTCTAACATTGTTGATATGAGATTTAATCTGTGAATTTAATATAGTGATAATTTGGCTAATTGTTGGATTATGTGAATTCTTTAATGACTATTTTCACTTTGTTGAATCATTCTAAAGCTAATGTAAAATGGTGTTGGGTTTTCATTAATAGTCAATAATTATATGAATATTTTATATTTTAATTATTTACACATTTTGTTGTGTTCTGTGGTGGCGGATGTAATCAATTATATATTTACTCATTTTGTTGAATCATTCTTAAACTCAATGAATTGAGCGATTTGGAAAATTTTGAAAACAAATTAGATAACTGAGTCTCATCAAGAGAAATCAAATGACTCGAATTGATATTTAATATAGTGCTTACACAATTTTAAATTATTATTTCAACTAGTTTAGGCCCATTATTAAATATCAATTCTTTTCATGTATCCCTCAGTTAATCTATTAATCACCTCAACTCCACTAATTGACATAATTATTATAATATCAATAATAATATCATTAAATTTATATAAATACAATTAGATCCAAATATATTTTTGTAATTTTCCAAAAATTAAAACGCCCCCGTTTTAAGGTGGGTGCAGGAATTGAGGTCCCGTTTTATTCCACGCCATTGACTGGGTAAAAAGCGATTGAACCCTGCACGCGCCTCATGATGCGTTGGACCAGCAAAAAAGAACCCTTAAAACGAGGGATAGTTAATAGACTTCGACTGAGCGGACCAAAACTGTATTTTTGTAACAGAATATTAAAAAACAGTATTTATTTTTAAAGCGGCCTTAAAAGCTGATGCAGATATGACTAGGAATTGAAGAAATTTAAAAAGAACACTAAGAAAATATTTTTTATATATTTAAATTTAAATTAGAAACAAATAATAAAATTATAAAAACATGCAATTATTAATATATCACTTTTAAATACCATGGTAAAAAAAATATTTTTATTATTGTGAGGCTTTCACTGAACATGACTATTATATTGTCTCAATCTCAAAATTTATTTCAGGACAAAAATTTGTCCCACACCTTGTCTAAAGGTAAATTTTATCACCAAATCTAACCTTCATAAAATTTACTGCTATAGATCAGGGTTTTGAAAACTTTAGAAATAACTTTTATTAGTGGTTAAAAATTGTTATAAAAACACTATTAACGCTAAATAAAACAATGATAAAATATATTTTATTAGAACGTTTTTTTAACATAAAATTGATCATTTATTGGCGCTAATTTCTAGTATGATAGACTCTTAAAAATATTTTTAAATAATTCAAAGTTTTAGAAACAGATAAATCCAACCAATTACCGCCCCCACCAAACCTCACATAGGTGGAACCCACCACAAAGTATAAATGATATAACATGTATGTAAATATAAATAATTATAAAATAATAAATCAAAGTATGAATGATTAAAAATATATATAAATTGTATTTATATACATATATTGTTATACAGGTAGTATTTAAGATTTAACATAAACATAATGAAATGAGTGTAAAAAGGATTCGATAATTCGGAAAATAAAGAGAAATTGAGATTTGCGGGGAGCAATGATCGGAGTAGATGTGGAGGAATTATTAATGTCCGGGAAACATGTTAGACAGGGATCTGCAGTGCATGTGTTTTAGGGGTGCATAGCTTTGCATTGTTGCCCCTCACCCATTCCAATATATATTTTAATTTTTTAATTTTGAATATATGAATGAAAAAACAAGGGGTTAACTTTCCATCCTACAAAAATTTTAACACACACAGAATGAACAACATGAATCATAAAATAACAAAAAAAAACGTTGTTTAAATAACAAGAGTTGGTATCCTAAAACCAACTTTTATGTACTTTATGTTATATATTTTATTCTAAATATTTTATTTTTATAATTTTATTCAAATTATTTATTAAAATAAAGAATGTTTTTCAAATTTGAACCGGTGTGACTCTCATCAAGAATTGTGTATTTTCGGTCGAACCAATGCGTTCTTTTGATCAAAATGGTGAGATCGAAACGGTGTGTCCATCAAAAGTTGTCTTGTTTCGGTCGAACCAATGTGTTCTTTGACCGAACCGGTGCAATTCGCACAATTTCTAATCTATAAATAAGCGATGATGAGATCGCTTATGTGTTTAATTAATTTCAATTCAAGAAATTCTCTAGAGTTCTCCCAACATCGGTGCAATGGGGTAATAAAAAATCGGTGTTCGATTTTTCTCAAACCTTGGTGAAATCCTCAAGGGATACTTTCACCGAGAACCCTACACCATCAACGCAGGGGTGGATCAAACCCTTTTGGACAGTGAATTCAATTCACGCATCAAGGTTCTATTCGTCTTTTCTTTCTGCCAACCTATTTTTCTAACAATCAAAAGGGTTTGAGAAAAGGCAGAACCTAGAAGATGGATTTTTCAAATCGTCTCTACAACCACCTCCGTCAAATGAAGACCGCTCGAGAGATTTGGGATGCACTCGAATTCAAGTATAAAGCAGAGGAAGTGGGTACCAATAAATCGCTCTTTAGTAGAAATGGTAAATTGCATGATTAATAAATCTAAGTTACCATTAAATTTATGGGGTGAAGCTTTATTGGTTGGATGTCATATTCATAATAGGATTGCATCTAGAAAAACTAAGTTATCACCTTATGAAATTTGGAGAGAAAGAAAACCTAATTTTTCTTATTTCAAAGTGTGGGGGTGTTAGCGTATAATAGAGTTCTTGATCCTAAAAGAACTAAAATTGGTGGTCCTAGAGTGTAATGGTCTGGGTTTTTGGGGTCCATTACTTTGTAAAAATCTCAAGTTGGGTTTTCTGGTCTGGGAATCTCAGTGAAGTTGTAGGCCTACCGGTAGCCTTAGCCTACGGGTAGCAGACCTACTGGTAGCTCATTCTACCGGTAGCCGCAACCTACCGGTAGCTCGGTCTACCGATCGCTCGGTCTACCGGTAGCTGTCTGCTACCGGTAGCTGTCAGCCACCGGTAGCTCTCAGCTACCGGTGACTCTCGCCTACCCCCATTGGATTTTTCCAGTAGCGCTCCTTTTGCGCGAATTGGGTTTTAAACCCTATTTGACCCCTTACGCTCGTTTTAAAGCCCAATAACGCCCATAAATGACGGTTAATTAAATATTTAATGAATTAACGTGGTGTGTGTGTCGGTTTAAAGAGCCTTTAATGACGTGACCGCATGATCAACCCACGACCCCGCGCCTTACGCGGTTTCACGTTCTTATCTCAACCGCCCTCAGCCCTTATAAACTAAAGGGTTCGCCGTGGGTTCTTCTTTTCTCGATCACCCTGTACCCGTTCAGACGAACCGCTTTTCGTTCAGGCGAGCCGCATCGCTATCCGTGAAGTTCCGTACATGGACATTACATTACTTTTGCGGAATACTTAGTACATAACAAAAAGAGACACACAAGGACCGCAATAGTTTAGTGTCTTTGGAAACTCGAAATATAATCTTTTAATCGTGGTGAAAGATCTTCAACATCTCCCATAAAGATCTTCCTCCTGTTTTTTTTACCTAAAACCTTTCTTCATATCCTGGGGAAAAGAAAACATAAAAGGGGTGAGCTCAAATGCCCAATAAGGGTAAACATAGAGAACATAAAACAATCCATAAACATATGAATGCAAAAACTTGAACATAAAATCTAAACATCAAAATCTTGAGCAAAGAAATGAATCTTGGAAGTACATAAGACATGTATCATAAGGGAACATCAATCATGATAAAATAGCATGAGAATAAAACATGTAATTGTGGCAACCATTAAGCACATGTTATGATTTCCATAGTAGTCAAGACATTGCTGCCAAAACCATCTTAGTGGACAAAGTCCCTTTCTGAATCGAGTTCACTCATCGTTTCAGTCCTGTAACACTGAACCAGATTAACTTACCGTTCCAACCATGTCTATCTCATGAGATATAAATCTTTACCCAATGCATTGGAGGGAGATATAGGTCCCACCCATCTCATAATGAAATCATTCTTACTTGTGCCACAACATAAACATAAATCATTCATCATAACCCAAAGAATAAAATGAGTTTCATAAACATCATTCCATCATCACATAATCAATATAAAAGAAATGAATATCATTTCATAATAAGAAAAGTGAAACCATGTAAATCATAGAGACATTATACTTGAAACATACACATATGAAATAATGTCATCTTAGATGAAAAAATGGTTTTGATAAAACACTTGAAATGAATTCTTTAAGAAAATATCCTTTCTTCTTCAAAATCATTTTCTTTTCACAAAATGCCATGAAATTTTAAAAGAAAAGTATTTTGTTGAAAATATTCATAAAACCTTGTAGAGTATGCTTCATGAAAATGAGGCGTTATGAAACCGTAAAAATCCGTTTACGCCGTATAAGTTAAAAATAACATTCTTCTCGTACTTTTGTCGGAAAAGTCAAAAAGTACCTCGTATGGTAAACAAAAAAAAAAGATTCCTTACATACCATGTAGTAGAAATCAAAAATGGATAAAAACGACTTTAAACATTTTTAGAAAACATGGGCTTGGATGATAAAGATAAGCTCAGTAAATACTTACAAATAAACAATCTCGGATAAAAATGAGATTGATAAATTATCCCTTACCTCAGGTCCGATATGCTTCGTATGTTTCTGAACCTCCTGTATAATGATTTAAATAATGTCATTGACTTATTACAAAATAATATTCATTGTTATGATATCATATATGGTTCACTTATGACTTTATATTACCTGTTCTTTTGTAAGTTCCATGTTAAAGCAATGTTTTGGGTTAAATCGTTTTATTTATCGTACGTGTTTGGACTTGTTGTTCTTGATATTATTACTTATATCATGATTTACTTAATTCCAGAATGTAAAACATGATTTATATATAATATATATTCAGTATATACATATATATATGATAGATCGATTAAATGGAATGAAATACACCGTTCATGGAGACGGTAGGCCGTACGTAGGCATGAACGCTGTTTTCGTTTCCTTATTGAATTGAATGAAATTAAGTAGATGACATACATATATATACACATAAATCCAGTATCATTATTATGTCATATATTTCATGATTACTTATTATATATACTTTATAATCATTCATGAATGGTTAACATGGAGAATGAATCTCATTGCGTCGTGGTGACAGTAGTCAGTACGTACGCACGAGCGATGATATCATTCCCATGATCGTGGAATTGCATTGAAGTGTATGTATAATATTTCAGAATCAATATCACTTTGAAATAATCATATATAGTTATTTATTTACACCATTATACTCATCCAAGTAAGGTGGTGGTCGAAAACAGATTACACCACGGCGTGGAGACGGTATTCCGTACGTACGCACGCGCGGTGATTTCGTTTTCCATAGGACGGATAGATGGTGAAATAGGGTTGTTTCATACTTATAATAACATATCAGTATATGAGTGATACTGATGTTATTACTTCATAATGAAACAACTAAAGAAGAATAAATAGAATAAGAAATAAAGTTGAAAGAATCGGTAACAGATATTACCTCTTCTTTCAACATGCCTTTTTGAAACCTCCTCTTAGGGCACTAAGATTGTTCTTTGAAGAAGACCAGAACCTCTAGGATGTTTCTAGGGAAATGGAGAAGAGAAATTGTCAGGGGTTGGCCGAGCATGAAGGCTCAAAGTGGTGTGAGGAAGAGAGGGAGGAGGTGCCCTTTTATAAGGGAGGAGAGGGGCACCTTTGGAATAACTAAATATATTATTTTATTATAAAGTCATATTCGGTTTTTAATAGCTCCAAATTGAGTTATTTCTAAGATAATGTGGGGATGGGTCGAAATCCTCTCATCCAATAGAATTTAGACAAGTTTAGGTTTCTATTTTAACCTTATCATTTAGATTTAACTTTAAGTTAAATAATTTTTCTTTTACTGTGTCTTCTTGTTTTCTTACACTATAAGGTTAATAAACTTACTATAACAAGACAAACAAACCCCAAGTTGTTTATTATTAATATATATAACCTTATCTAAGTCATTTGGCCGAACCTTAGATTTTTAGGAATAAAATAACAATTAATAATATAATATTTGTTTTAAAAACTATTTTATGTCAATTTTGACACTATTTGGTAATTGATTTTTGTGAAAATCATAACAGAATGATTTGTTCGAACAAAGTTAACTAAATCAATACTAAAATGTCATATTAACCTATAAAATTAGTGGAATTCATAAAAAGTCTCAACTTACATTTATTTGGGTATTTATAACATCAATTATGTCAATATTTCATTAATAAGATAATTACTGCATCATCATTGTGTCATAAATAAATTAAATTATTTAATGTCTAAAAATTATAAATAAAACACCATTATGTAGGAAATCTTTTTATATTTCTAATGAATATTTATAGTATAATTTATCTTATGTATAACCCTATATTAAAAATTATTTAGTTATTAAACTTTGATTTTAACTATTTTAATCCTTCTTTAAATAAATTAATAATAAATGTCCTAATCTAATCCAAGTGGGCCTAAATGGTCATATTTTATTCCTAAGGTTGTTTTTGATCGAATTACACTTATCCAATAGAATTAGGACATGTGTTAGGGTAATAATAATATCATTTTGACCCTTAATTACCTTATTTACTTTTAACCGTGGTAAAAAAAAGTAAAAAGTTACTATTCACCAAAAATTATTTTCATCTCATTGAACCACATTTTAGTCCTTGATATTAACTGTGTCTCTCGGATTTTCGAAATTCCACTCACAGAAGCGGTAAAATTAAGTTTTATGTGAATTTGCAAATTCTCCTAAGAGGTGGGTAAAAGATGGTGAAAAGTTCAATAAAATTTTTATATATCTAAAATTATTATAAAATGACCCCAATGACTTAAATTGAACTTATATAGGTTTTATGTATCAATTTTGACCTAAAATAAATTTAAATAAAATAAATAATTATTTAAATAAAAAGTCGGTTTTTGAATAGTAACCCAGTGTTTTCACTATTCATCAAAAATTGAAAGTTTTCAGAAAAATACCAAAAAATCACCCTAGGCTAATTTCGATATTCTGAATCCAAAAATGAAGTCCATTTTGAAAGATAAAATTTATAAAATTTCAAAAATTGTGTATTACTATTCATAACGGCTAGTTTATATAACATATCGTTGTTTAGCGAAACTCGGTATTGTGTACAACACACACTATCGTGGAAGGTCACGATTGCATGTAATGCAAGCCAAGTCAGGGATGCGTGTTGTGCAAGATCCTTTTGGTGTAGCGTAAAACACAAGACATTAATGAAATTAAAAAGAATATTTTTCATAAAATCTCGGGGTGTTACACTTATGGTGTTAGTTTCCCAAGTAGGTGCAGAATTTAATAAAACATCATTACTGAACATGAAAACGAATGAGACAAATGGGTTTGTTGGTGAGAGTTGTGACTCAGACTTGAGTGCTGTTTGTGTTCTTTAGGCTGGCTGAAGAAAAACCTAAACTTGGGAGAGTGCTTGTTACCTATATATATACTTGTAGTTTTGTGTTTCTTATTCGCGCCCCACCCAAGTTGAGCACTTAGTGCCGAACACCCCCATTTCACGGGGGAGAGTGTTTTTCCCAACTCTATTATTAGTGGCTGGTTATTTGCTCATTTTCTGCTCCCTTTCCCGGATATCCCAAGTATCTTCGGGCAGGCTGTGATGGCCTGAAGTCCATTATTAGCCCAAGAACCTTCGGGCGGGGTAGTGTGGTGGTTGGTCCAGGTGTGTGCAGGCAGGTGGTTTCCCAAGTGTCTTCGGGATGAGGCCCAGGTGTCTTCGGGCATGGCAGTGGATCTTCTAGCCCAGGTGTCTTCAGGCGTGGTGATGGTTGTTCTGGCCTAGGTGTTTGCAGGCGTGGTTACATGTGACAGTTGTGGCCCAGGTGTTTGCGGGCGGCATTCGGCAGTGGGACTGCGTGCGGTTGTGGCCCAGGTGTGTGCGGGCGGGTGTGGCAGTGGGACTGCGGTGAGAATGGCGGGATTGGTCCGATGCGTAGGATGTCTTCAATAACCAGTGGGAAAGTGGCGTGGTACCCAAACATCGATGTGCTCTTATTATATATATTACTTGACTTGCGTTATTTGGTGAGTGTGGCCGGTGAGTGGGATGGATGAACTTCTTGATAGTGTTGGTTGTTTTCTTCTCACTGGACTTTAGCACGTTCCCCCACTTATGCACAAGAGTCTTTGGTTTTCCTACTGAGTATACTTGTATGCTCACCCTACGTATATAAAACTGCTTTCAGGTTTCCAGGAGGACTTCGGGGATCGCGCTGGACCATACTAGCTCGGACCTTTGGGGCAGTTGTAGTTGCTGTTTTTCTTTCTTTGGTACTTTACCCTTGTAGTCACTTTGTACTTTGTGGATTTTACTTTTGGAACATGCATATGGGAATGCTTGTTTTGGTTTTTCTTGTACTTCTAGTTTTGGTGTTGTGAGATTTACCATCTTATCTCCGATCATATAAGAACAAAAAGGGTAATGCCTTCCATTCGTGTGTGATTTCCATACCCTTGGTGCTAGTCGCCACTCCGGGACCGATTGAAGGCGGGTTTCGGGGGTCATTATCCCTTCTTCAACTTAAAGAAGGAAGGGCGTGGCAATCTGCTGACCCTTCCCTCCTTTTGGTGAAGGCAGGTCGTGACAGAATGATATGAAAGGGAAGTTGTGAGATAGGATGGAGTCTGGAGTTAGGCACAATGAGAATTGCATGGGATGGTAGGGCAACAGTGTTGGGTGACCTTTGTGCGTGAATTAGGCCAGGGAAG